>CP092865.1:7155326-7385250 GCA_030710605.1 Cordylochernes scorpioides
AAATATATTGAAAATTATAAAGGAAAAATAATGAGGCCTATCTTATATTTTAAAATATGTAAAAAAGTACATAAAAATAATTATGCTTAAAGATATTTAAAAATAAATGTTCTATTAAAACATTTGATTATTAAAATATTTAAAAATTCATTTTAACATAATGTGTATTTAAAAATTCATTTCAAAATTTTTCGAGATCGATTCATCTATAAGTAAAAGTTTTTATAAAAAAGATTCTTAGTTTTTGTTTAAATAATTTTAAATAATTTCAAATGTTTTAATAGATACATATATTTTTACATTTATCTATTAATGAATTATATTTTATGTACTTTTTACAAATATTTTAAAATATAAGATAGGCCTCATTATTTTTCCTTTAATATTTTAAAGATATTTAATTTATTCTGATTGTAATTTTTTATTATTTTTCATGCACAAAATTCCCCCACCTACTTTATATTTTAAATGATTTCAACTGTGATATTGTAACACTATGTGGCGCTGAGTTTATGTATACAAAGATGTAATGCCTCGATAAAGGTTGGCGTTCAGCCAGCCGAAATATTGGCAAAATAAATCTTTTATTAAATCCAATATATGCCTTTTATTATCTAATATGTGTATTATATTGTTTTATTCAAAATATGATTAATATTTTCTTTTTTTTTTAACAACTATTATTAATATATTCGAGAACAATAAATTTCTGCAAAGCGTGTTTATATTTTGTAAATATTGTTTTTTAAAATTGTTTTTGCATTTCATATAGATTTTGTTTACACTTTTTAATTTTTTTTCTATTTTTTTCTTATTTTTACCACATTTATAAATTACTTTTGAGTGTATTAAATATTTTGTAAAATATGTTTTATATTTTGAAAATATTGTTGTTTTGGGGTTAATAATTGTTGTGTATTAATTATCATTGATTTTTTATTGTTTTTATCATCATCATCCATGTTGTAATCAAAACGTGTTACTTTTGAGAATAAATTATCTTTGTACTTGTAAACAAATGTCATCAATTTAAATAAAAAGATATAACAATTTTTGGCGACGAGGCTGTCGATTCTTAATTGAATATGTAAGTAATTTTAAATATAAAATATTTAAAGTAGAAATATTTTTAAAATGGCAAGTTTTGGCAAGCTTGAAAATTTCGATTTATCTAGGCCTGAAGGGTGGATTGCATATCTCGAAAGAATTAATTTTTATTTCGTGGCAAATGGCATTGAAAAAATTGAACAAAAGAAGGCAATATTTTTTACTTTAATAGGTCCTGAAACATTTTCGTTGGCAAGATCATTGGCCGCACCTAAACCTTTAAATGATAATTAATACACAACAATTGTTGGAAAAGAAGGAGTTCGAAGCAGCCAATGGGAGGCCGACGGAAGCGGCTACGGGGATGCAGCGGCTAAAATGAGAAAACAAATACAGAAGAACCTGTAAACAACTTTCGAACGCTAGAATTTGCTCTGATCTCCGATTCTTTTAGTATAAATATTTAAATATATAATTAATTAAATAATACTTTACTTATTTTCTTAAATTATAATAAAAATAATTTTCCCTCCTGTTTTCGTCGTATATTTTAAAAGTGAAATAAACAGCGACACCTTAATTTTGAACCTTCAACCCCGCCGACCAAGAATAGAGGTGATCGACTACCTCTATAGAACTTAGATCATCGTCACAACACAGAGTGGCGGTGAAAACGCAATAACAATAATGCATTATTTTAATGAAAGTGTAATAATTTGTACGAATATTTTTTTTTCTTTTTAATTAAAATTCACATAAATATTCTGTAGGAATGCAGTAGTTTTTACACAAAGAGAGACACACAAAAACTATAAAATAAAGTGTAAAAAGTACCAATCATTATGTTTCAACAAAATATCAAATATTTTAAGCTGATATATTATTTCAATATTTCAAACAATATTTATATTTTTCATATTCTATTTATATTTCTACACAAGCTGTTATCCACATTTCTATAAAACATTGTTTACACTTCCGTAAACTGTGTTCATTTTTGGGAAAATCCTGTAATATATTTCTTCTAAATATATATATTTATATATATATATCCTTTTAAAATATAATATTATAGATTTTTTTTACAATTTATATATATTTTTGTGAATAATAAAATTGAAAAATATATAAATTATAAAAATTATAAAACAAATGCTGCGTGATTGAAATATCACAATTATATGTAAATTTAATTGAGATATATAACCTTTATAGCAATTGTGGAAATTTAAACTATTCAGATATAACTGTCTCCCACATTATGGAATATTCTTATTAATGAGATACTAAATAATAATCTGGATGATAACTGTGAAACAATAGGATATGCAGATGATATTACGTTAATATGTTGGAATAAAACTCCTGAACAACTAAGAAAGACAATAGATAAGGTATTAAGAAAAATCAATGAGTGGTGTGAAAGTCGTAAATTAAAATTGTCAGATGAAAAACAAAAATATTATATTTATATAAATGCAATAGCGATATAATAGTCTCAGGTAGCAAGTTAATTAAACCGGTTGAAGAACTTAAGATCCTAGGAGTGACTATTAAAAATCACCGAGTCAGAAGCAAACTGGACTTTACGCCTCACGTTAATGAAACGATCATAAAAGTAACTAGAGCTAGTGGATACCTATTTGGCCTGACAAAGAAAGCATGGGGTCTAGACTTTAGACGAAGACTGATACTGTATAAGACATTATATCGAAGTACAATTACATACGGTTATCCAATATGGTATCCATTCATAAACAAAAAGTCTAAGGACAAACTAAATTCTCTTCAATATAATATTTTAAAACATTGTATACAGGCCTACAGTACAACATCATCGGATTGTACACACATACTTGCACAAGTCCCCAAACTTACTGAATATATTGAATCTAACATGTTGAAAACCGAAATAAATTACAATCGATTTGACTCTTCAAGTAGGAATATAATTTCTAATTATATAAAGGAAAAATTGCAGAAATACTATGAGAAGACTAACACCATTTTCAAGTCCTTCTTTACTGATTCCCAAATACCCAAATATGTCAAGCCAAATTTTTACAACGTTCAATTTTTTACTGGACACGGTAACTTTAGATCATATTTGTACAAGGTCAGAAAGACGGATTCGCCTAAATGCTCATGTGGTGCAGAAGAAGAAAATCCTGTACATATTCTAACGGACTGTCGACTTGTAGAGGACTTGAGAGTCAAAAATCAAATAAATATAAATTGTCTAAATCAAATAGTTAATAATAGATATATGTATATAAATTTTAATAGATTTTGTATAATTTTATTTAGTAATAGATAGCCTGGGCTGTAATAACTGGTATATAGTTATATGCTGTAAATAGCTCTAAATTTCTGTTCTTAACAGTGATGTTCACTAATATTCATTATAGGGTAATTAAATCGTTAACTAACTGACAAATACGTTAATAATTTCTATTATAATAACTAAAATCATATTAATAATTACTGTAAAAGCTCCCAAACTTGTGTATGCATGCAAATATCCAAGACGGATATCGCGTGCTTTGTAAATGATAATAAATAAATAAATGACGCGTATATTTCTTTTAGAATAAAATAATTTTCTACTGCCCTTACTGTAATGATAAAATATCGGGAGGGCTTTTGGCTCTTCAGTGGTGAACCCTCCCAGCGGTTTCGCCATTTTAATCCACCAGCCGGCTTCTTAGATCTCTAATAAAAGGTATTTTAAATGAACTATGGACATTAGTTTTAAGGACAGTAGATAGGGAAACCTAGCATCAGTATCAGTATAAAAGAAAACAGCCAAATGCAATATTACAGAGGTATGGTAGATTAAACTGGCGAAACCGCTGGGAGGGTTCACCACTGATGAGCCAGGCCCACCCATTATTACAATAAGGGCAGTAGAAAATTATTTTAATTCAGAAAGAATAACATGGGATAAAGCGAGCCATATGTTATAAGTAGTAAAATCTATTTTCGTCCCATTTGATTCTTTTTGAATTAAAATAATTTTTCTGCTGCTCTTATTGCAATGATAAATTTCATGTGTTAAGCGTATTTACGCAAGTTTGGCCTTAAATACCCATTTCTTGGTGTTTCAGGAAGCCACTGCGACCAAAATCTTTTTTGGCCGCAGTGGTTCAGCCTACTCCACGCTGACGAGAGCCAACAGCGCGAAACGCGTTCGTGGATGGCTTTTCTTGATTTATCAAGAAATTGGATTGGACAAATATCAGGAAACAGGTTAAATCGATGAATAGTTGATTTCTGTTCCACCAGATGGCGCTCTGCCTTCTGAAAAGAACATGTGCTCCTGGTCAAGATATGCCTTTTTTATTTTTAATACATATATATATATATCATCTACAGACACAATTGTAGAGATAATATTTGATGATATGTATGAAACGAAACACACATTGCCAATTAGAAAATTTATGGATTGGAAAAATTACCGAACTGACACAGGATAAAAATGGCGGGAAACAGAAGAAGTATAGAGTTCGTCTGCCGAGACATAAATTTCCAAGTAATGAAAGAACTTAGAATAAAATGGCTCCATCTATGTGAATAAAAAAAAAACAAATTAAAGCGATTTTTATCTTTTCAAAACAAACTTTTTTACTGTGAAAAATAGCACAAAAATGAAATTGTACTGAGATTAGGTGAATAATTCAAGAAAAAAAGGCATCTCCTGATTGTGCGTTGCTTCGGTTTCAAAATCACTTTATTAGGTACCGCTCAAAAAGAACAACCTAGTTTATGATAATTGTTTTTTTTTTTTTGCTTATCCCTAGTACACGTGGTACAGGCCATGATAATCATGGTGGGTAGTTAGCGACTGCTTTTTACTGTAAGCGCACCACATGTCTACACATGTGAAAGCAGTTCGACTTTGCACTTACAAATGTGCCAGAGCCCCGTTTGGTTACTTGCACTCGCTGGTGGGGTTGGACTTTTGCAAGAATCGGGGGCCATTGGGGCATTTTTTTTTTTTTTTAAACAGAAAAAAGTGTCCAATGCGGGGATCGAACCCGGGTCGTAGTGGTCGTAAACCAAACGGTTTAACCAGCCTTCCACCGACCCCCCATGATAATTGTAAAAATGAATAATATGTGAAGGTTATTCACATATTAAAACAAAATGTAAACGTGAGATTAAATCCCGGTTCATGGCTGTCGGGAATCGAGGGAGTTACCCACTCGACCACCTAAAAGTTACTGATGGCTTGCGCCATTTATCGGAAAAATATCAACTAATCGTTGATTTGTTGATTCTGGAATAATTAAAAAATCAACGAATAGTTTATATTTATTCCTAAAGATGGCGCAAGCCATTAGTAACTTTTAGTTGCACGTTCAGATACCTTTTTTATACATTTTTTACTGTCCTTACTGCGATTGTAAACATATTGGCTTGGACTATTAGTGGTGAAATCTTCGAGCGATTTCGCCAATTTATAAAACAGATAAATCATGTTTTTAGTATTTTTTATAACTTCTATAAAAATATGTAAATATATTTAAAATAGATTTAAATTGTTTTTACATTAAGAGGAGGGGGAGCAGTAACAAGCTCACTAAAAAACCTGGGCTCAGCTGGCCCGGCTGATAGTACCCTGTAAGGGCTCCAGGGATACAGGATGAGCAGCGTTTGTACTCCATGTTAGGAGCGGCTGCACATGGTGTCTGTTCCACATGTCAGAGGCGGCCATTTCTTCTGGAGTTAAGTCGGCCTGCCACTGAGTAGTGCTCCCAGTCTTAATGACAAAGGCAGACGCATTCTACTTCACCCAATCATGATGATTGTCAACAGTCTCAAGCTTTCCAAGCTTGACACCCTAATATGATTGAGTGGAGATAAGAAAGAAGACATTAAGATATGTCATTATTATATTTCCATATCAAAATTAATTTGACTCGCCTAATTCGTATAATTGTAGTTATTTTTTTCTATTTTCTGTTATTTTGAAGAGAGAGAGAGAGAGAAATAATATTTGAAAATAAAATCGCTCCAAGTATGCAATGGGTGTGAAACGCTATCGCCATCTATGAACCAATTTTGGAATTATTTTGAATAAAATATTTCCACATTTCCATCAATTTATTTGATAAATATTCTACTGGTATATTTATAGCACACATTTATTTATTTTTTTAATTAAACTATAGTGAATATGTTTTTTCATTCTTTTTTTTTTTTTTTTTTTTTTTATAAAATAATTTTCTACATTGCCCTAACTGCATTGCTAAAAAACAAAGAAGCATACACAATAAATAGTTTGAATTTCTAAAGACAGATGGCATGGTAATACATCAGATTTATTATTATAAATTTATGCCCCAATTCTCAACAATTCTCCTGACGTCTGCCAAGACACACATCAATAAGTACTTCCTCGGTGTGGAACTGAGGAGTGAAGACCTTGTCTGGAGGAGGACTCTCTCAAGGTGGGGAAGCCTTCCTTGCTGAAGACATTTGTATATATATTCCCCTACACTTTATATGCCCTTTTACTCTTTTATTTTTCCACCTTTGTAAAATTTGATTGAAAGAATCAACAAAATTGTTTAAATTGTCAAATTGTCAACAAATGTATTTGGGCTCTAAAATCATAAACTTTAATTAGTAGGCCATAAAAGCACATTCTCTCAACAAATGTACAACTGGCTAAATACTCTGATGGGTGAGTTCCCAGAAAAGGTTAACTTTGGTAGGCGGCGCTGTACGTTGACACCGCCGTACCTTCGAGCCGTTTTACACGAGTTAAAGCGAAGATTTTGGACGTAGTGATTTTTACATTTCGATCTTTTATATTAATATATATATACTTACTATTTATAATTATTTTCTAAAAACGAACATTATTTTTTTTAATTATCTGAAACTAACCTAATTCAACTTATCTAAAACTAACCTTATTTAGCGATTAAACTAACATAATTTAACCTATTTGAATCTAACCTCATATACACTTTTACACTACCTTTTCATTTCAAAATTAAATTAAAATAAGTTTATATTAAATAATAACATTTTTAAAAATCGACTTTCTGGTTCACACTTTTGTATCTAATCAATTATATATTTTTTTATTTCTCTCTATAAAAAAAAATCTCGTTATAGTTTAGATTAAAATTTTTTAAGTGGCATATTTTCAAGTCATATTTATACACAAGTTTTATATTTATTTTACAAATATTGTATAATATGTGATTATAATAATGAATAGATTCAAAAAGGATGAGTTTCTTTATTTGAAAAAATAAAATGATTAATAAACTTTATAAAATAAATATTACTACATTTTTAATAACATGACCTTATGTTATATTCCAATAGGTAAAATAGGTTAGTTTCAGACTGGTTATAAATTAGGTTAGATTAAGGTGTGTTATAAAAAGGTTAGTTTCATTAATTAAAATAGATTAGATTCAGATAGGTTATATTAGGTTAGTTTAATCTCTAAATTAGGTTAGTTTTAGATAAGTTGAATTAGGTTAGTTTCAGTTAATTCAAAAAAATAATGTTCGTTTTTAGAAAAATTAGTTCAATATTTTATTTGAAAAAATGTATTTTTTTAACTGTTAAATCTTTTTTAAAATTATAATTTAAACTTATATATTTAAATTGGTAAAATTCAAAGTATTTCACCGAAATTGTATTTTTAAAACGTGTAAAACGGCTCGAAGGTACGGCGGTGGCAACGTACAGCGCCGCCTACCAAAGTTAACCTTTTCTGGGAACTCACCACTCTGATGTCTGACCCAAGTTTTACTTTTAAATATTTTTAATTTTATAAAACTGCGAGTAATATTGGAAGTAACTTAATGAATCCGGTGGCTTCTTACTGAACAACTGGGTGAATGGACTAATGTATTAACCTCTAAGACTTTATATTCTGACTTTAGACAACCCTCTACCCTTGATCCATCCAGGTATAAAACTGCTGTATAGATGTCTGATAATTGTGTATATTACATTGTTGTATAATTAAAAAGGCATATATTGGATAAAAATAATTTACAAATATTTCAGTTGGCTGAACGACAAGATAGAGAAAAAAAAAGGAAGAAAAATATATAATAATAGATTTTGTAGAATAATTGTAAATATTAATAATAAAAGTAAATGAAATTAAAATTTAAAAAATAATAATAAAACCACAAAATTGTCTATCTCCATTTTATTTCTGAAATATTTATTTTTAGTTTATATTTATATCAATAGATGGCGGAAGCTGTCAGGCGCCATTCAATTGTCTGGATGGTAGATATCGGTGCCATCGTTTAACCATTTCGATCTTCTTCTCTTGTTTCTATACATGTAAGAAACACTGCATCACTTTTTGAAGCTTCCAATGTCTTAAGTTCTCTGTTTTGACGTCCAATTACGATATTGACCATCACTAAGTCCTGTTAACTGCCTCAGTGTGGCGGGGAGGTGACCCTGGGCAGGACAGTCTTGTATACTCCTGGTACCCTAGACATGAAGGCTGTCCTACTAAGCCCAGCTAATGTTAACATCCTACCTTGGTGTGATGTTCTCATCAACAACACCAAAGTCCTGTTAACTGCCTCAGTATGGCGGGGAGGTGACCCTGGACAGGACAGTATGTCTTGTACTCCTGGTACCCTAGACATGAAGGCTGTCCTACTAAGCCCAGCTAAATGTTAATAGACAAAGTACTACCTTTGTGTGATGTTCCCATCAACAGTACCAAAGTCCTGTTAACTGACTCAGTATGGTGGGGAGGTGACCCTGGACAGGACAGTATGTCTTGTACTCCTGGTACCCTAGACATGAAGGCTGTCCTACTAAGCCCAGCTAAATGTTAATAGACAAAGTACTACCTTTGTGTGATGTTCCCATCAACAGTACCAAAGTCCTGTTAACTGCCTCAGTATGGCGGGGAGGTGACCCTGGACAGGACAGTATGTCTTGTACTCCTGGTACCCTAGACATGAAGGCTGTCCTACTAAGCCCAGCTAAATGTTAATAGACAAAGTACTATCTTTGTGTGATGTTCCCATCAACAGTACCAAAGTCCTGTTAACTGCCTCAGTATGGCGGGGAGGTGACCCTGGACAGGACAGTATGTCTTGTACTCCTGGTACCCTAGACATGAAGGCTGTCCTACTAAGCCCAGCTAAATGTTAATAGACAAAGTACTACCTTTGTGTGATGTTCCCATCAACAGTACCAAAGTCCTGTTAACTGACTCAGTATGGTAGGGAGGTGACCCTGGACAGGACAGTATGTCTTGTACTCCTGGTACCCTAGACATGAAGGCTGTCCTACTAAGCCCAGCTAAATGTTAATAGACAAAGTACTACCTTTGTGTGATGTTCCCATCAACAGTACCAAAGTCCTGTTAACTGCCTCAGTATGGCGGGGAGGTGACCCTGGACAGGACAGTATGTCTTGTACTCCTGGTACCCTAGACATGAAGGCTGTCCTACTAAGCCCAGCTAAATGTTAATAGACAAAGTACTATCTTTGTGTGATGTTCCCATCAACAGTACCAAAGTCCTGTTAACTGCCTCAGTATGGCGGGGAGGTGACCCTGGACAGGACAGTATGTCTTGTACTCCTGGTACCCTAGACATGAAGGCTGTCCTACTAAGCCCAGCTAAATGTTAATAGACAAAGTACTATCTTTGTGTGATGTTCCCATCAACAGTACCCAATTACTTCGTATGGTATAGATACAATTCAATTCGCCAGTTTGGCCATCATGTAATACAAAATAGAATAATAAAGTTTTATTGAGACAGCCGCGCTTAAGACAGAACGAAGATCCAAGGAATCGAATATCGTCAAAGATTATTCATTTCCTCCCAGGAAACTTCCAATAAGTTTTACCACCGCCACTGAACACCAACAAAAAATGGCGGACAGCAGCAGTTCATCTTTTCCTCTCATGTAGATCACACCCTCCTGGGCCCTATCCGCGTTTACGGCGGTGAACTCTCTACGAGGTGACGTCTACCGTGCCTCGTCCTTTTGTGTTACCCATTGACGCCTGAAACCACTGGCCCCATGACTGCATAACCTGCCTACTAGAACAATCATTAGACAAGATAACTTTACCACATGTATATTATAGGTTTTTATTTATAAATAAGGTTACTCCTGTTTTTAAAATAGACGAAAAATCGATATACAATATCCCTAGACCGTCTCCGTAATTAGTCAGACTCAAACGCACACAGAACAGTAACAAAATTACAACATCATCTTTGGAAAATTCAGAACGCCTACCTAGAGAGCCTTGTTTTGGGCTATGTGGCTTTCGTCAGTCCAAGGTGACCATAGATTTCATAAGATCCCGTGTAGACATAAGAAATTTCTAGAATTTTCTAACGACGTGTTCAACTGTTATAGTGACTAAACAAATTCTATGGCTGGTATATGCAATTATCTATGCAAATTCCTCTTTGTACTTTTTTTCTCAAAGTACAGATATGTTTCTATGTAGAGGAAGAATTGTGAGGGGTATATCAGTGTTTTGTAGATAATCTTTGTGTAACCACACCTGGTGTATCTATACTTATACAGTACATCCGCAGTATCAAGTGGCTGGCAGACATCCTGGAAGTGTGTTCCAATGAAGGTGTCGGAATGCAACGAAGCGTTAAGTGACAGTAGCGAATGTCACATGGAACAATGGATGTCCTTGGTTCCTTTCCTGCAATTACCCTAGTGTGAAGTTTCTCCATGTTGACTGTTGGAATTAGTATAAAATGTTAAAGTGTTTGGTTATATATAAACACTTAAGACATTGGAAGCTTCAAAAGGTGATGACGGGTGTTTCTTACATGTACAGAAGCAAAATAAGAAGATCAAAAAGGTTAAATGATGACACAGATATGTCCCAAAATATACTGTTAATACATGTTCATATAATGATATATAGCACAACAAAACGACTTCGCTATGTTCAAGATTCTTTGGAAGTTTAACCAAAAGCGAACTATAAGATTGTAAGTAAAAGGTTTTTCCTTAGTTTCTATGACTCAAGGATTCTAGATACGTGTTATCTGAAGAGAAGAGGAATGCCTGCTAGAGAAAACTAT
The DNA here is from genome assembly GCA_030710605.1 of Cordylochernes scorpioides. Classification (NCBI taxonomy): domain Eukaryota; kingdom Metazoa; phylum Arthropoda; class Arachnida; order Pseudoscorpiones; family Chernetidae; genus Cordylochernes; species Cordylochernes scorpioides. The sequence continues at coordinate 7,166,459 of CP092865.1, forward strand.
TACTCAAAGATTTGTTGAGGAGAAAATAAGAAAAGACAGATGAAGATAAAACTAACAAAGAAGATAAATCACTGGAATAACCCTGGTAGAAAACAAGAAACTCTGGATTGGAATAAAGATTTGAAGAGATCGATAAAAAGAGAAATATTAACACTCCTGTCAAAGAAAACCTATATGTCACGTAATTTCAAACACAATTTACTAGATTTATATTTCCACCTATAAGAATACAGATTCACTCACAGATGTAATACCGCCACTATGTTTAGAATCGATAGCGTCCTCATCTCAGCATCTCTTTGTCAAACATATATCATATATCATGACACATTATTTACACTAATAAACGTTCATAAAACTAATGAACAAGAAAATATAGTTTTCATTAACAGAAACTTCTTCAAAGCAAAACTATTTGAAACTTTTAACGGAAATATTCGCATTGAATTTCGAGAAAAATATGATCTCATATGAATCACGAATTGCTTTTTCTCCAAATATCCATATATTTATTAAGACATCTTTTAATCATGTAACCAAAAGTTACTGATGGCTTGCGCCATCTGTCTGAAAAAATATCAACTAATCGTTTATTTCGATATATGGCGCAAGCTATCAGTAACTTTTGGTCGTATAACCAGGAGATGACTTAATTTATCAACCGTATTCCAATACAATTTACCCATTTTATACTATCTCTTCTCATATATTTATATTGTTAACAAATATATGGAAAAAATATACTTCATAAGGTATACATTTCGGTTCCCTTCATAGCTTTATTTCGACTTAGAGCGTTATGTCCCCCTAGGGACACTTGCATTACAAAGGTAAACTAAACATTGAAAGGAAAGAAAGATATTTGAAATATGTACAAGAATTAGTATGCAAGTTTTAGTTAGATGAAAATAGAAAAAAAAATATCAACAAAATTTAAATATTTACAAGAATTGTTTGTAAGTTTTAGTGTTAGATAAAAATAGAAAATATATCAACACAATTTAAGAGTTTAGGGCACTATAGATATAGATATATTTGAATAGCTTGTAACAACACACTGAGGGGATGTTTCTTGTTTTATTTGAATGATCTATCAAGCTTTCATGTATCACAAACCCTTCAACAGGAGTGTAGAACGAAATGAAACTTAATCTTTAACTACTGTTTATATCTACTACTATTTTTAGATATTTTAAAATTACAAAATATTTTGTCACAATGAGTTTCTTTTTATTTCAAAACGTTAGCTTTCAAGCGATAATCTATTTTTTTTTGTGTGTAATGTAATTTTGTTAAGTAATGTAATAATAGGTGTTTATTTGTTGTTGTTAGTGTCCATCAAGTCGACTATTGGTGACACTATGGACAAATATTCTCCAATTTGATTTGTTAGTGACCTTCACTCTCATCTAGTGACCTTCTGGTAACATTTTTGACCCTTTTTATCTGTTGTCAGGGAGAGGCCATGCTAGAAATTTAATTTTTATATAATCCTTCAGAGTTATTGTCTGAATCCCGATATACATGGTAAAAGGTACAACTTCCTTAAGTTTTGTCCATGAGTGTATTGTCTGAATCCCGATATACATGCTGAAAGGTACAACTTCCTTAAGTTTTGTCCATGAGTGTATTGTCTGAATCCCTATATATATATATATATATATATATATATATATGCTAAAAGGTACAACATATCCTTAAGTTTTGTCCATGAGTGTATTGTCTGAATCCCGATATACATGATGAAAGGTACAACTTCCTTAAGTTTTGTCCATGAGTGTATTGTCTGAATCCCGATATACATGCTAAAAGGTACAACTTCCTTAAGTTTTGTCCATGAGTGTATTGTCTGAATCCCGATATACATGCTAAAAGGTACAACTTCCTTAAGTTTTGTCCATGAGTGTATTGTCTGAATCCCGATATACATGCTAAAAGGTACAACTTCCTTAAGTTTTGTCCATGAGTGTATTGTCTGAATCCCGATATACATGCTAAAAGGTACAACTTCCTTAAGTTTTGTCCATGAGTGTATTGTCTGAATCCCGATATACATGTTAAAAGGTACAACTTTCTTAAGTTTTGTCCATGAGTGTATTGTCTGAATCCCTATATATACATGCTGAAAGGTACAACTTCCTTGAGTTTTGTCCATGAGTGTATTGTCTGAATCCCGATATATATGCTGAAAAGTACAACTTTCTTAAGTTTTGTCCATGAGTGTATTGTCTGAATCCCGATATACTTGCTAAAATGTACAACTTCCTTAATTTTGTTCATGAGTGTATTGTCTGAATCCCGATATACATGCTGAAAGGTACAACTTCCTTAAGTTTTGTCCATGAGTGTATCGTCTGAATCCCGATATACATGCTGAAAGGTACAACTTCCTTAAGTTTTGTCCATGAGTGTATTGTCTGAATCCCGATATACTTGCTAAAATGTACAACTTCCTTAAGTTTTGTCAATGAGTGTATTGTCTGAATCCCGATATACATGCTGAAAGGTACAACTTCCTTAAGTTTTGTCCATGATGTATTGTCTGAATCCCGATATACATGCTGAAAGGTACAACTTCCTTAAGTTTTGTGAGAAAATATTTTGTAATTTTAAAACGTTTTTCACAATTTCATCATGAATAGATATTTATAAATATAAACAATAGTTAAAGATTAGGATTCATTCTATATACAGTTACGAGCGTCATTCCTCATCTCCTAATCAATCAGTTATCTGTTTTCATCTCTGTCACCGTTTGCTTTTTTTTTTTTTGGAATAGCGCCCTCCTATTGGTTGGCTACGGTCACGCCACCTTTGCCCCCCCCCCCCCCCCCCATCTTGCCCCCTCCCCCCCCCCCCCCACTCGCTATTTCGTTTTTGTAACTATTGTGTTGGAGCGGGTCGCTCCCTAAATAAATGCATATATTAGATAATAACCAAATGGAATCCTCTCTTTCTTTTTTCCAGTAAGAGACGCCTACGGAAGCCAACAGTACATAGACAGATAAAGCACATAGGCTATAGTTATTAACTAACATATTCAATTATTTAAGGCGCCAATTTATAATTGTAACAAATAGTATTTGAATAAAAACATTCAATCGGGTAAAACACGGGCGTTGCCCGGGTCATTCGGCTAGTTTCGCTATAAACTCCTGTTGAAGGGTTTGTGATACCTGAAAGCTTGAGAGATCATTAAAATAAAACAACAAACTTATCCTCAGTGTGTTGTTACAATTTATATTTCAGAGGATTCTATCTTCCGATATTTGAATAGACGTTAGAGAAACACGTGTATTTCAACATACCTGATTCAATCACGATGTTATTGTACCAGCCTTGGCTCCGTGTCAAGAAGGAATTAGCTCCTGCCAAGTTGGTTCTAATTTATTGTTTCACTCGGAGAGATAAATTCTGGCCAATTATAAGACGTCTGTTGATGGATACAAAAAACAGAAGGATTTGTAAGAAAGCCCAACATACAGGCGGTATATGTGACAGTGATTTAATCTTCTTTTCTCTCGTGTAATACCAGTTCCTGTGTAGATAGAGGCAATACAAATTAATCTAAAGAGACAAGGGTCGCCTCTCCCGTCAAAATAGACGTCAAAACCAGACGTTCTGGTTTTGACGTCTATTTTGACGAGAGAGGAGACCCATGTCTCTTTAAATCAATATCCTCCCGGCAAAATTTCCATCAATACAAATTAAATTCAATTTCAACACAAAAACTTACAACATTTTGATCAACTTCAAAAGTCTAAAATAAGCAATTAAAGGAAAGAGATTTACCAATTACATATAACAACCACGTCATGGCTAAGAGAATCAATGAAAGGACGCTACAAGATTATAAACCTTACATATGTGATGGTTTGTACAATACTTTCTGTTTATAGGGAATAGATTTACTGATTAAATATAACAACCACGTCATGGCTAAGAGAATCAATAAGAGGACAACGTTACAAGATTATAAACCTTACATATGTGATGGCTGTTTGTACAATTGTAACTGTAAACTGGGATAATTCCACGGCCTGAGACTGCAACTACTGTGGTGTTAGTTCCCTAGATAGATACCACTTTGTTATCCTAAAGATAGAGGCTGCCTGGCCGGCATTCATAGTTCTTCAAATTAAAGATACTTCGGCCAGTAAATCTTTTTATTACCTCGACGTTTCGACTAAAACATTTTGTCCTCGTCAGGAGCAGACAAAATTTAAAAGATTTGGCAAGGCATTAAAAATTATTCGAATAATTTCCTCAAAGTCTTCAATAAAGGTACTTCTAATATCTTTTAGAGTTATTGTCTGAATCCCGATATAGATAGTGAAAATACAACCTTCCTAAGTTTTGTCCATGAGTGTATTGTATGAATCCCGATATAGATAGTGAAAGATACAACTTCCATAAGTTTTGTCCATGAGTGTATTGTCTGAATCCCGATATAGATAGTGAAAGATACAACTTCCATAAGTTTTGTCCATGAGTGTATTGTATGAATCCCGATAAAGATAGTGAAAGATACAACTTCCATAAGTTTTGTCCATGAGTGTATTGTATGAATCCCGATATAGATAGTGAAAGATACAACTTCCATAAGTTTTGTCCATGAGTGTATTGTCTGAATCCCGATATAGATAGTGAAAGATACAACTTCCATAAGTTTTGTCCATGAGTGTATTGTATGAATCCCGATAAAGATAGTGAAAGATACAACTTCCATAAGTTTTGTCCATGAGTGTATTGTATGAATCCCGATATAGATAGTGAAAGATACAACTTCCATAAGTTTTGTCCATGAGTGTATTGTATGAATCCCGATAAAGATAGTGAAAGATACAACTTCCATAAGTTTTGTCCATGAGTGTATTGTATGAATCCCGATAAAGATAGTGAAAGATACAACTTCCCTAAGTTTTGTCCATGAGTGTATTGTATGAATCCCGATATAGATAGTGAAAGATACAACTTCCATAAGTTTTGTCCATGAGTGTATTGTATGAATCCCGATATAGATAGTGAAAGATACAACTTCCATAAGTTTTGTCCATGAGTGTATTGTATGAATCCCGATATAGATAGTGAAAGACACAACTTCCATAAGTTTTGTCCATGAGTGTATTGTCTGAATCCCGATATACATACTGAAAGGCACAACTTCCTCAAGTTTTGTTCATGAGTGTATTGTCTGAATCCCGATATGCATTGTAAAAGGTACAACTTCCTTAAGCTTTGTACCAATGAGTGTATTGTGTGTATCCCGATATACATGCTGAAAGGTACAACTTCCTTAAGTTATTTACCAATGAGTGTATATAGATGAAAGGTTGGCGGTATGTGGAGCCAAGAATTTCCAAAGATGACCTTGTGTATCGAGGCTATTAAAACTGGCGTTTATACCCGGATGTCGAGAGTGTTTCCTTGCCGACGAACGCCAAAATAACCAACCCTGTGGACGAGGTTATTCTGGGAGAGAGCTTGCTACAGTAGGAGGGCATCTTATCCCCTACATCTGTGTTTACAGTATCTTCTTTTGTCTTCTTACAATGCTCCAGGAACACGGGGGTATTTTCTTTCTCGTCTTACAAATATAACTGTTAGTTCCCTTTATTTGTATTTTTAAAATGTTTTAACTGGTTATCTCCCTCCGTATTGTTTACTTTAAGATATGGCTTTATTTTGAGATGAAGTTTCATTGTTCTATAGAAATGATTCTTTGTTGTTATGTATCAATTACATATATAAGATACATGCTAGGATATTTATGGTTAGCAGTAGTTTGCCTCTACTGTGTGTAAGTGCATCACACAAACATACAAGGTCACCTTTCCCGTCAAAATAGATGCAAAAACGATGAGCCATATATTGAACATTTCTGTTGTTGTTATGTATCAATTACATAAGATACAGGCTAAGATATTCATGGTTAGCAGTAGTTTGTTTTTACCGTGTATGTAAGTGCATCACACAAACATACTAGGTCAGCTCTCTCGTTTAAATAGATTAAAAATGGATGAGCCATATATTGAACATTTCTGTACATTAGAGTACTTGGGTCGATGACAAAGCCATAACACTAATTTGGGAAAATCCCGAATGTCCACCTAGAAAACATGGCTAAAGGATCTCATCCGTTCAGTGATGGTTTGGGTATCAGAAGATACACACGGAACTAACAGAATCTTCAGAATTTTCCAAAGAAGTGTTTAGCTCACAAAGTTGGAAAAGGCATCCCTGAATAATAAAAAATCAAGAAATAGTTGATATTTTCTCTTCTCTTCAATTACTCTGTAAACTGGCGAATCCTTTATAGGACGAGAGATCCTCAATAAAGGCTTTTGTTGTTGTTGTTGTTGAAATAGTTGATATTTATTCCGACAGATGGCGCAAACCACGATCAGGAGATACCTTTTCCTTAATTTATTCACCTGATCTCAGTATAATTTTACACTTTTGTACTATTTTATTTTTCCCACAAAGTGGACAAAGTCTAAGTCTATAGCCCTAATATTGATGTGAAGTCTGCCTAGATGGTGTTGTTGGTACCAACCCGTGTCCGTTAGTTTGAAAAGAAGGTCAATAGATGACACATACGTTTTGAGTCTATAGTGAAGGGAGAAGTGACCTTTCTTTTTCTAGATCGCAATTTTTCTAGCGAATTTTTTATCTATATATTTCTAGTATAAAAGCGTTCTTTTGATCAAATGTCTTCAGAGCATCATTCAAACAATATTTCAGTTAGCTATCATGGTCAAATTCAATTTTTGGTTTACTCATTTATTCAATGAGACAAATTTGTTTTCTCTTTCACTATTACCTCGTTTACAGATACTAGCATCGTTAAATCAAAGTACACTCATGGACAAAACTTAAGAAAGTTGTACCTTTTAGCATGTATATCGGGATTCAGACAATACACTCATGGACAAAACTTAAGAAAGTTGTACTTTTTAGCATGTATATCGGGATTCAGACAATACACTCATGGACAAAACTAAAGGAAGTTGTACCTTTTAGCATGTATATCGGGATTCAGATAATACACTCATGGACAAAACTTAAGGAAGTTGTACCTTTTAGCATGTATATCGGGATTCAGATAATACACTCATGGACAAAACTTAAGGAAGTTGTACCTTTTAGCATGTATATCGGGATTCAGACAATACACTCATGGACAAAACTTAAGGAAGTCGTACATTTTAGCATGTATATCGGGACAATAACTCTGAAATATATTACAGTGACCTTTATTGAAGACACACGAGATAGCCAAGTGTCAACAAAATTGACTCTGTATCCTTCACAACACGACCGTCGTTAGCAAAGATTCTTTTAACTTAAGTTTGGGCATACCAAATGAGGCAATTCTCCCTTTGAGAATGCATTACTTTAATGTCTTTTTAAAGGAAGAGATGACTCTTTTGGTATATGGATACCATCTGCCTTCAATCTTATGTTGTATTCTAGTCTGAAATTTGCCTTGAGAATTGTTGTATTCCAATTGATTACACACAGCGCTCAACGTTAATTATTATTTAATTAACTACAAGGTAAAGGGATTATATATAGATTAAATGGTAAACATGGAGAAAGAGAATAAGTCAGCGTGGCGACGCCGCAGGTTACATCAACAGGAAGTGACGTCAGCTCCAGTGTTACCGAAGCCAACCGTCCGCCGCCACGGTCCAGCAAGAATTCACTATCTTAAACACTTTTATGGCAAAATCGACCGATTTCTCATAACTCCTCTAGTAGGATGTTATGATATCGAAATTGTCCCTGTACTGATGAGGGTCATAAGCTTGAAACCATGGTATACAGGATGTTAGCTTTTTATCGGAATTTGTCATTGTATATAATTCTTTATCACTACTCGTTTATACTGAGGAAATAAACAAAAAAATCTACTGATCGATTGCCCAGCATTTCAAGATTATAGAATGAAGAATGAACTAGTTGTTTGTGAACTTAACTATTTGATTTCCGATTAAAAAAATCATATTTAAAGTTCAATTCATTTTGTAAATACATTTTAAACTTTCTACAAAATCTGGATCTCTAATGTTTTCATGCGTTGAATAATGTAAATAACTTATGTAAATAAACTTTTCTCCTTGTTTAGGGCGCAAGTATCCCTTGCGGGATATAGGCCTTTGGAAATAAAATAATTATAATTGTAATAATAATGCATTGTTTTAATGCATTTTCAAAGAGAGAATTGGCTCGTTTGATACATGAAGTGATGTTAGAAAAAGGTGGTGTGAACGATGATTTATGCCTGAATGTAGATGATGCATAACTTGGTGTATAAGTAGTATGTTAGTGACACATATATTCCTAATCAAATAAAGTAAAGAACGAAGAAAGATGAGTTTCTTTTTAATAAAACACGAGCGAGCCCGAAAGCTCGCTCGTGTTTTATTAAAAATAAACTCATCTTTCTTCATTCTTTACCTTATTTGATTATCTAAACAGGAAGAGTTCTATCGCTTATACATCTATTCCTGTTAAAAGTAGTGTTGACGATAAATTACGTAGATAGGAGATGCATAACACTTTGAGGACTGTTACCTTATGCAAGAGTAGATTTGACCTTGATGATATCAGATTTCCAGAGATTCTGACCAAATCTTACAGTAGCGATGGTAATCTTCCTATTACGACTAAGAAGGATAATTGTAAGGTTTCCTTTTGGGCTGACAGCTCAGGACTTTCCCAAGAGATATCATATGAAGAAAACTTTTCTTGAGGATATTCGCAGAGTTTTCAGTTTTTCGTTTAAAGTGTTGTCTAAACATGCTGTAGTCTGTCGATTAAGGGTGGGATCTATTATATTTATGAAGCGGCTTTTGTTTCTAAGCTCTTCAATGGTTAGGAAAAGTTGTTTGAAATTGACAAGAGCCTTTTTCCCTTGAGAAGCTTATACATTTCAAATTCTCGTTGATATTTTGCCAAAATGGAGATGATTGAGAGAAGGAACATGTTTGGGCATCTTGTCTGACACTCGGAGTGGATAAAGGTAATGCTGGAGAAACAAACCGAAAGGCTGAGAATAGAATTCGTGGACAAATTCAGGAGAAGACCCCACAATACAATCCAAAGAAGTTTACAAGAAGACAAGAATACGGCCCAGGAGAAGAAATAAATCGAAATTTTCTTTTGCCCTTTATAATCGGGTTTTTATTATAATAAACTGTGTGTGTGGTAGGTTATATTATTTGCCAATAAACAAAACAGCCTCTTTGTTAAGAATATATAACAAAATAAAACGGAAATTGAAGAATGTATAAATTGTAAAAAAATCTAAATAACCAATTCTGTGTCTGGTTAAGCAAATGGTCTGCCTATTAAGACAGAAATAGCTATAGTAAAGCCATAGACACATGGCTAGGATATAAATAGCTATAGTAAAGCCATAGACACATGGCTAGGACAGAAATAGCTATAGTAAAGCCATAGACACATGGCTTGGATAGAAATAGCTATAGTAAAGCCATAGACACATGGCTAGGACAGAAATTAGTATAGTAAAGCCATAGACACATGGCTAGGACAGAAATAGCTATAGTAAAGCCATAGACACATGGCTAGAATAGAAATAGCTATAGTAAAGCCATAGATACATGGCTAGGATAGAAATAGCTATAGTAAAGCCATAGACAAGGTCTATTAAGACAGAGATAGCTATAGTAAAGCCATAGACACATGGCTAGGATAGAAATAGCTATAGTAAAGCCATAGACAAGGCCTATTAAGACAGAAATAGCTACAGTAAAGCCATAGACACATGGATAGGATAGAAATAGCTATAGTAAAGCCATAGACAAGGCCTATTAAGACAGAAATAGCTATAGTAAAGCCATAGACACATGGCTAGGATAGAAATAGCTATAGTAAAGCCATAGACAAGTCCTATTAAGACAGAAATAGCTATAGTAAAGCCATACACACATGGCTAGGATAGAAATAGCTATAGTAAAGCCATAGACACATGGCTAGGATATAAATAGCTATAGTGAAGCCATAGACACATGGCTAGAATAGAAATAGCCATAGTAAAGCCATAAGCACATGGCTAGGATAGAAATAGCTATAGTAAAGCTATACACAAGGTCTATTAAGACAGAAATAGCTATAGTAAAGACATAGACACATGGCTAGGATAGAAATAGCTATAGTAAAGCCATAGACAAGGTCTATTAAGACAGAAATAGCTATAGTGAAGCCATAGACACATGGATAGGATAGAAATAGCTATAGTAAAGCCATAGACAAGGTCTATTAAGACAGAAATAGCTATAGTGAAGCTAAATAATTATCTATTAAGATAGAAATAGCTATAATAAAGCCATGGCTAGGATAGAAATAACTATAGTAAAGCCATAGACACATGTCCATTAGGACAGAAATAGCAATGATGCACCTGGGGATCCAGAGTGATGACGAAACGATGTCCTTCAAGACACATACACACCTCCCGGAATTGTAGATTTCGTCACTGGAGGGAACGGCATCAGGATGGCCATGGAAGGAATTGTGGACCAGGAGGTCAGTGGAATGGATGAGCCATGAACGCTCGCCTACATCTTCCCCCGCAGTTCCTGACTCACCCATGGGGAGATATACACACAAGGGGGGTAACAACAGCGTTGTGTATGGCACTACATAAAGATAATATTGTTGGAATGTTACCCAGAGTAGAGATGACTATAGATGAGCTCTTGTGTTTGAAAAGGATCTCTCTTGTATATAATAAGTAAACGGATAACCCAATGTCGAACCTTTGGGTTTGGTCATGGTTGCTACATAGCGAAAAAGACCATGAAAGAAACTCTGGTAAAATATACTAAATCGAACAACGATTTAGACCGTTTAGAATATGTTAAAACACAAGGAATAAATATACGTCGATTATCAATATTAAAAAATACGCTAACCTATGCACGGTGGATTCTGTGGCCACTGTGTCGGACCTGGAGGCTGTTGTTGGAAGCTGTCTGGAGTATAGGAGCTCTATCTATGATTTCTTCCTGTGGTGAATCTGTATAAGACCGATGATCTTAATAAAGCTGTGTGTATATAATAATTATTGTTATCTGTTTCACATATATACTAAGTTTGTTTTGTATCCTTCCTATTTATAATAAATAATATACAAAATTAAAAGGTTACGAATTCATCCTTCAACACAATACTTAATATAAGATTTTACACAAATAAATTTACTGGCAATGCGTTTCTTTTAAATATCATCAAATATTATCTCTACAGACCTTACTGCAATGATATGAGTTATTGAGAGATAATATTTGATGATATTTAAAAGAAACGCATTGCTAGTAAATTTATTTGTGTAAAATTTTAACGATAGATGGCAATTAAAATTCAATTTACTAATACAATACTCAATACTTCATTTCAATAATAACAAATATATATCATTAATATGATACATTACCACGCCATCTGTTATAAAATATTTTAACTATTTATGACCCGTAAGATTCTTTTTTTGAAGTAAAACAATTTCTACTGCTCTTACTGCAATGATAAAATCATGGCCCTTTTATAATTGCAGTAAGGATAGTAGAAAATTGTTTTTAACTTCAAAAAAGAAACATACGCGCATTAAAATATTTTATAATTATTATACAATTAATTAGTTATATTGAAGAGAATGATCAAGGCCAGAAGACCATCTTATCGAGGGACCACCAGGAGAGGTCATAGAAAGACTGCTGGAGAGCTTCAGGACATCAGGGGACCATACGGCAAGGGCCACAGCACTGACCAGGAGTCAAGATGTTTACTTTTAATGTTGTCATTTATTGAAGTTGTAAATAAAAATATGTAAATAGACTGACCATTCGCTACACTTTTTAGAGAAAAACTTGTAACCTTTTTGAAAATAAATTTTAGTTAACCGATACTTTTTTCTTGAAAAATGATAAATAATCAAGAACCTACGCGTTTCGGGTTTCTGGCCCTCATCAACGTTGATGGATACATACCTTCAAACCTCCCATAAACGACTTATTTGACGAATGACTATCCTCCTAAGCGACCACCTATATAAAATTCAAATATGATCTGATATAATCCAACCTCCAATAAGAGTCTACCTCCAAGAGAAACCAAGTTATCTACGCTATCAGGTATTCTAAACATCTAATGATATTGATAATGATTTATCTTCCCTTTTTACTCGTAAGGAAGCTCTGAAAATCAGGGGGACGCCTGATGATGGCCACAGAATAATTTTTAACACCTTTCCAAATGCTTTAATTTTTAATTATTCCTGACGAAGACAAAAGATTTTTATCGAAACGTCAAGAGAATAAATAAAAAAAGATTTAATAGCCGAAGTATCTCTTAAATTCTAAGAACTATATTAAAAAAAAAAAAAACAATTTAAGCAAAACAAGGATAGAGAATTTTCAATCCAAAATGTGATCAGAAAAGCATCTTCAGAACTGTGTATGTAGAATCCATTTCAAGTCTAAGATACGGTGTTGTGATGTCAGGATCCATCCTCCTGAAAGCGACGCCTTCCCGGATAAAGGAAGTAAGTGTTGATTGGCTGCTATTCTCACTTACAAAACAAGATGGCGTAATCAGAGAGCTACAATATCCTAAAACATCTCTATCGAGAAATCGATTTCCTCTAAAGTCCAAACTTACGTAAAAATATCAGGCTTCTAGGGAGAAATAAAGAAAAAGGCAGTTTGCAGTTGCACGATAAGGAGATTTTCTTAATTTATACACCTTATCCCCCAGTAGAATTTCACATTTGTACTATTTTTTTTTTTCATATTGTTTCGGGTCTACACGCAGAAGCTCTGGCTTTGCCAAACTGAGAAGCGTCCACCTAGAGACCATGGTTTCTGGCTAATGGCTCTCGTCAGTCCATGGTGGACTTTATTCCATGAGATCCACACGGGACCTAATGGATTCTTCAGAATTTATCATTTTTACGTTTATTTTAACGGGAGAGGTGCCCTGTGCTTTTATATAACCTATATGAACAACGAAATTTCAATAAATGAGTTAGCAGGTGATATATTAACAACAAAACACAACAAAGATAATATTTTACAATCATTTTCGTTTTTTGACCTTTCAGAAAAGAATCCCTGTTTTGTCATATTAGCAAGAAAGATACCATAAAAACGGATTAAAACAGATTAAAAATCAAGATTTTTTTAATTAAGACTTTTTAGTCTTATACAGATTCTCCGAGCACAGAAATGTAGGGTACATACAGGAATAACAGTAATAGTACTGTCAAATTAAATTGACAAATATTTGCAAAATCTTATCATATCTTATCTCAGGTTTTAGTGGAAAGAATTTGTGTTTTCGTTTGTTTGTGAACAAATCTCTCCCGCCTTCTCATTGGACGAATGTGGCCATGTTTGTATATAAAGGGGGCTATGGTATGAGTCGAGGCGAGTGTGGTGGATTATTGTGTGGAGACGCTTAAAGTGTTCTCTGCGTGATTTATCCGTGTCTGGCTATCTCCACGCATACCTGTGTAACCCCGGTCCGATCCCTACCTAAGCAGCAATAAAGCTAAGTACTGTTTTTTTTTATTTTATTTAACAAATTGTGATTTATTATTTACTTTTTTTTTGTGTGTTGTACTTTTGAGTCCACGATTTTTTCTGTGTTTTAGTTACTCTTACTGTAGGCCCTAGTATATTGTATTTGTGTGTTAACCCGTACAAAATAACTTTTGTCAGTACCAGCAAAATGAACAATGTTATTTTTTAAAAGTTAATCACACATTTAATGGTATAATAGTAAGTTCATATACAGGAAAACTTAATTAAGACAATTGTCTTAATTATTATTATTAATATTTGATTGCAATCAAATAATAAATAGTCTGGGTAAATTGGAGGAAAAAAATTCCTTATACCCGGATTTACCCCGGAGTCTCTGCGAATGAAAAAAAGTTAAAACTCAAGATATGAATACAAGGTTGTCCCAAAGGTTCGTAAACACTTGCAAAATATTGAAATACCAATATTATTCGCCGTTATATATAATGTCTTTGTATTATGTATAAAGTAATTGTATTATTATGTATTATTATGTATATTCGCCGTAATAATATTATTCGCCGTTATGTATAATGTCTTTGTATTATGTATAAAGTAATTGTATTATTATGTATTCGCCGTAATAATATTATTCGCCCAGTAATAAGAAAACAACGTTTTAAGGAAAAACACGAACTTTGGGGACAATTACAGTAGAACCTCCATGAGAGGACACTCACGCTAGCGGACAGCTCTCTACAAAGGACACTTTGGCTTTGCAATTAGGTATCCTTTACAGGGAGGTTCTAGTGTATTATGTATTCGCCGTAATAATATTATTCGCCAAACAATAAGAAAAACAACGTTTCAAGAAAACTTTTGGGACAACCTTATATTTAATAGATATTAATCCTCTATTTGCTCAATTAAATAAAACCAATGAGTTTGTTAGGCAGCGTGTTACTCCCGCCGATATACTAACAAGTCCTAAAACTTGAGTTCAAGTAATAAAAAAACTTATAGAAACTTATTTCTGGAAGCATCTTCGATTTTTATTTATTAAAAAAATATTGTAGCAAAGTATTTATTAATTTATTAACGGATATTTTGATGTTTATAACTTCCCTCACATTGCTTCATTTGTATTTTATCATTTTTTAAATTGTTGTGGCTTAAATAAATTGTTGTGTCATCTTGAAGTTTGTCTTTTTTTAATTTTCCTACGTTACAATATTTTTATAACTCAGTTTTAACTTGAATCTATAAAAGGAATTATTTTTTTCTGAAAACGTTACTGTTTTAATGATAGGCCCAACTTTTCAGTACTTTTGTCTGAAGATGGTAACAACACTGTTACAGAAACGTCACACACTATTTATTTATTTGAATTTGGTCTTATATTACCTTGTGTTACTGTTTTAAACAAAGTAAATTCAGGAGGGAAATAGCATTCTTTGATTTGTTACTTACTTATTCGTATTCTTCATAAAACCAAATAAAAATTAAGGGAAAAAAAAGCATCTCCTGATCGTGCAAATGAACGCTGATGATGACTTGCGCCATCTATCGGAATAAATATCAACTAATCGTTGACTTTTTAAAAAATATTCAAGAATATTGACTAAATACCATTTCTTGATAAAAATACACTCATGGACAAAACTTAAGGAAGTTGTACTTTTTAACAGGTATATCGGGATTCAGACAATACACTCATGGACAAAACTTAAGGAAGTTGTACTTTTTAACAGGTATATCGGGATTCAGACAATACACTCATGGACAAAACTTAAGGAAGTTGTACTTTTTAACAGGTATATCGGGATTCAGACAATACACTCATGGACAAAACTTAAGGAAGTTGTACTTTTTAACAGGTATATCGGGATTCAGACAATACACTCATGGACAAAACTTAAGGAAGTTGTACCTTTTACCATGTATATCGGGATTCAGACAATACACTCATGGACAAAACTTAAGGAAGTTGTACCTTTTACCATGTATATCGGGATTCAGACAATACACTCATGGACAAAACTTAAGGAAGTTGTACTTTTTAACAGGTATATCGGGTTTCAGACAATACACTCATGGACAAAACTTAAGGAAGTTGTACTTTTTAACAGGTATATCGGGATTCAGACAATACACTCATGGACAAAACTTAAGGAAGTTGTACGTTTTGGCATGTATATATATCGGGATTCAGACAATACACTCATGGACAAAACTTAAGGAAGTTGTACGTTTTAGCATGTATATATATCGGGATTCAGACAATACACTCATGGACAAAACTTAAGGAAGTTGTACTTTTTAACAGGTATATCGGGATTCAGACAATACACTCATGGACAAAACTTAAGGAAGTTGTACGTTTTGGCATGTATATATATCGGGATTCAGACAATACACTCATGGACAAAACTTAAGGAAGTTGTACGTTTTAGCATGTATATATATCGGGATTCAGACAATACACTCATGGACAAAACTTAAGGAAGTTGTACGTTTTAGCATGTATATATCGGGATTCAGACAATACCCTCAGCGCCAAATTTAAGGAAGTTGCACGTTTTAGCATGTATATCGGGATTCAGACAATACATTCATAGATAAAACGTGACGAAGTTGTACGTTTTGGCATGTATATCGGGATTCAGACAATACACTCATGGACAAAACTTAAGGAAGTTGTACCTTTTAACATGTATATCGGGATTCAGACAATAACTCTGAAATATATTTTAGTGACCTTTATTGAAGACATACGAGATAACAAAGTGCGAACAAAATTGCCACTGTCTCCTTCAAAAAAAAAAAAAACAGACGACCTAGAACATCAAATACTTTCCCACTGCTTAATTTTTGTCCATGAATATAAATAAAATTAAAAGCCTGGAATAATTTTTAAAAAATGAACGATTAGTTGATTTTTTTTCCGACAGATGGAGCAAGCCAACTGAAACATTTATATTCGCAAGCAGATGAAATCTTTTTCTTAATATATCTATCTGTGATTACCAGTGCATATTCATACTTATATATTTCTACAAATATATATATATATTTTGCCAAAAGCGAAGTCAATAAAACGTGCGTATATAGCGGGCGAGCAGAGCGACAAAGTTCCCCCTAGCGGCCGTCACAAGGAACAAGTCAGTCAGCCGAAAACCACCGCCGACCAAACGACCAAGCGAGTAACCATGGTGACCGTCAAAGGATGCTGCTGCTGTTTCAGCCTTCGTACTGGATCCATGATCATTGCGATCCTGTCTCTGGTAAGTACAATAAAACCCTATTTACATACTTTCAAGGCGGGAATTTTTGACTGTATGAAAACTAAGTGTAATATTTAGTATTATGATACATTAGCGCGCCATCTGTTGTGAAAATTCGAAACTATTATAGACGCGTATGATTATTTTTAAAAGTAAAACAATTTCTACTGCCCTTACTGCAATGGAAAAATTAATGGGAAGGCCTGGCTCATTAGTGGTGAACCCTCCCAGCGGTTTTGCCAATTTAATCTACCATAAACCGCTGGGAGGGTTCACCACTGATGAGCCAGGCCCTCCCATTAATTTTATCCATTGCAGTAAGGACAGTAGAAATTATTGAATTTTTAAAAGAATCATACGCGTCTATAATAGTTTCGAAAATGTTTAGTAATCAAATCTTAAGTTTTTCCAAGGCTTTTAAATATGAAAATGAATCCTTTTAGGTTTAAAAACTCTAAAGAAATTAATGCACGGATCCATGTTCATTGCAATCGTGTCCCTGGTGAGTACTTGGTGTTTACAATAAAACCCTAATTACATACTTTCAAGGGGGAAATTTCGACTGTATGAAAGCTAAGCCTAATATATATATAAATCAAATCATAAGTTTTTGAAAGGCTTTTAAATGTAAAAATGAATCATTTTAGGTTTAAAACTCTAAATAAATGGTAAGTACAGTACTTGGTGTTTACAATAAAACCCTATTTACATACTTTCAAAGGGGAAATTTCGACTGTATGAAAGCTAAGCCTAATATATATATAAATCAAATCATAAGTTTTTGAAAGGCTTTTAAATGTAAAAATGAATAATTTAAGGTTTAAAACTAATGAAATGGTAAGTACAGTTCTTGGTGTTTACAATAAAACGCTATTTAAATACTTTCAAAGGGGAAATTTTGACTGTATGAAAGCCAAGTGAAATATTTAGTAAACATAAGTTTTTAAAAGGCTTTTACATGTAAAAATGAATCATTTAAGGTTTAAAACTCTAATGAAATGGTGAGTACAGTTCTTGGTGTTTACAATAAAACCCTATTTACATAATTTCAAAGGGGAAATTTCGACTGTATGAAAGCTAAGTGAAATATTTTGTAGTAACAATAAAGAAGATATTTCCGAGGATACGTTTCCTGTTTTATCTATTTGTATTTTGTCCTCCTGGGATACCCGACGAGGGTTTGAGAGAAAATAACGCCGGAAACTGATCAGCCGATCCCACGCGCGTATGTTTTTATTATTAGTGAAATTTCATAGGATTATTATCTTTCGTAATACCTAGTCATCAAATCATAACTTTTAACGACTTTCAAACATAAAAAACGAATCATTTTAGGTTTAAATCTCTAAAAAAAAAAAAAAAAACGAATGCACAAAACGTAATACAAGACGTTTTCATACTAAAAAAAAATATTAACTTTTATATTCTTAAAGTATCCCAATCTGTTTATGAGCTCAATTGTTTTAATTAGGTTTTTTTTTTTGTATATATAAATTTCATCAATGGTTCTTTTGGTCTCTATTTCGCTTAAAAAACTGTTCACTTTCTTTAAAGAAAAAAAACACATTGAAACTGATACGGTATATTTGAAACTAATTTTTACCTATTCTCTAAATATTTATTTTTTCATATTCTTCTCTAAGTTTTTCATTTTCTTTTTAAACCCTTTACCATACACACATACAGCTTTATCAAGACAACCTGTCTTATACAGATTCGCCACAGGAAGAAAGGAAGCATCGATAGAGCTCCTATACTCCAGGCAACACAGAACCCAACAACAGCCTCCAGGTCCGACATTATAACAGAATACGCACACATACGGCTCTATTAAGACCACCGGTCTTATACAGATTCACCACAGGAAGGAAACATAGATGGAGCTCCTATATTCCAGGCAGCACAGAACCCAACAACAGCCTCCAGGTCCGAAGTTATAACAGAATACGCATTCATACAGCTTTATTAAGACCACCGGTCTTATACAGATTCACCGTAGGAAGGAAGCATAGATGGAGCTCCTATACAACAGGCGGCACAGAACCCAGAACCCCGAATATATATGAGTTTGTGTATACAAAAATGTAATGCCTTGATAAAGGTTGGCATTCAGCCAACCGAAATATTGGTAAATAAATATTTTATTCAATCCAATACACCTATCCCCCGATTTACACGGTAGATACGTTCCTGAGAAAAACGTGTAAATCCGGGGATAGGTGTACACAGAAATAAAAATAGAATGCATTGACAGGTTAAAATATGTAGTAGTTTGCTTCGTGTAAAACTAGTAGGGTGGTTAGCAGTTGAAAGAAGGGTTTAACGAAAGTATATTCTCTTTTTAAAGTATTCTTCTCTCTCTCGCGCTCACGCGTGATCAAAAGTCTTACTTTATTTTTTCTAGTTCAATCTACATTACCATTGGGGATGAGCAGAGCTCATCAATAGATGAGTCAATACAGTCAATGATGTGGTTTGCAGGTTGACACTTAATACATAGTGGGAACACCTTGCAACCACTCAAAAGCTAGGCCTAAAATACAACCCTGTAAAAACATTCATAGAACAAAATTTAAGGAAGTTGTACCTTTAAGCATGTATATTTGGATTCAGACAATAACTCTCAAAGATATTACAGTGACCTTTATCAAAAACATACGAGATAACCAAGTATGAACAAAATTGTCTCTGTCTCCTTAGAAAAAAAAAAAATAGACGACCAGCGTCATCAAATAACTTCCACTTTCTTAAGTTTAGTCTATGAGTGAAGACCAGGTTGACATGAATGATGTTACTTCAACCGTCCTGTACAATCCTGTTGATACCTATAGGGGAGATATGTAATGTAAGATCCGGTGTTACCAAGGTTAGACGCCATTGTAAAGACAGTAGAAGAGAAAGCCAGTAGTAGTATGGAAATATCCAGTACTAGTTAGTTTAATATGTAAATATAGTTAAATATGAATATATTCTAGCCAAAATAAATATCCGAATATATATGAGTTTGTGTATACAAAAATGTAATACCTTGATAAAGGCTGGCGTTCAGCCAACCGAAATATTGGCAAATAAATCTTTTATTCAATCCAATACACCTATCCCCCGATTTACACGGTAGATACGTTCCTGAGAAAAACGTGTAAATCGGGGGATAGGTGTACACAGAAATAAAAATAAAATGCATTGACAGGTTAAAATATGTAGTCAGCACATAAGCTCGGGATTCCTCGTGAGATGTGTACACAGCGCATGTGTTCAATCACAGTAGCATTTAGTATAGTGCGATAAAAACAAAAAAAAAACTTATTTGGAAAACCATGTAAAAGCGAAAACGTGTAAAACAAGTACCGTGTAAATCGGGGGATAGGTGTATATGTCTTTTCACTATCTAATAGATGTATATATGCACATAGAATTGTGTAATAGTTTGGCGACGTTTTATTCGTTTATTTCATGTTCTCCTGTAGAAAGGCAGAGATTCCTGAAAGCTTGAGATTACTTTAATAAAATGAAAATAAAACTTATATCCAGGAACCTGTCTAATTATTTAATTATATTTAACACGATGTTTGACCTTCAGAAGGTTGAGGTCCTTGACTACGCCTCAGTTCTGGAGTTACTCACCGAGACACAATTCTGTTTGCCAAAAGCTGGTAGTGAATCACAACAAACAATTGATATATACATATGGCCTGCTAAAAAACCTAATATAGAACCTATTTATAAGCAATTTATTAATATATTTTATAAAGCCAACCTGTGAAATAACTGTTTTCCAATAATAGAGTATTATTGGTATCTCCTTTTAATATTACGAAAATATACACTCACATGGACAAAATATACACTCACATGGACAAAATATACACTCACATGGACAAAATATACACTCACATGGACAAAATATACACTCACATGGACAAAATATACACTCACATGAACAAAATATACACTCACATGGACAAAATATACACTCACATGGACAAAATATACACTCACATGGACAAAATATACACTCATATGGACAAAACTTAAGTTGTACCTTTCAGAATGTAGAAAATAAAAATTAATAAGAAAATAAAAAGCTCATATGAGCAGGTCAGGCCTATTTTACTTTAAATATAATTTTATTGTTGAAAAATCTTATTGGAATCTTTATAAGAGAGAGAGAGAGAATGGAAAACATTTAAACATCATTTTATATTTTCTTTACAAATAAAACATCCTTCTTTCCTTACTGCGATTAAAAATATTGAGGAAGGGCTTGACTTATCAGTATTGTATATATATTAATTAATTGTTCCACAGAGTGTGTGTGTAAGCTCACAGGTAAATAGGCGCTAACCGAAACAGAAAAAAAGTTCCTTTGTTCAATATTAGTTTCCCTTTTATATTTTGTTCTCTCTCTTGTAAATCAATAAATATAATGTTTAATTGATAATTATTGGAATCAGTTTCATTAAAAATATTCTAAGCAAAGTCAACAATCAGTGGTGAACTCTCCCAGCTGTTGCTATAAGCTAAACCCTCACAAGTTGAACTATATTTGTGTTATTTGAAAATAGATTTAAAATTCATATATATATATGATATACGAATGTTTAATATATGATTATTCTTATTTTGATTTAGAAAAGCTAAATTCCTACCAAAAAAAGAAGGATAAAAGAAATAAATAATGAATGTAGATTGCATTTTTAAGAAGTTTGTGGATTCTCAGATGAGTCTTTAGCCACTGATGGGAATTTTAGAATCTTATTAAGGTGTAGAATGCATTTTATAGCAATCAGTGATGATAAACTAAGAAAGACAAATCGAGAAGATCTGTGTTTCTTCTACGAGTATATAGCCTACTATGTCAAATAGGGAGATGAGCGTTGTCCGTTGATGATATTTGAGCTGTGACGACATCACTTTGGTGTTACCCAATGGTTCTCTGTATACTGTGTGAAGGGAAGTTGACATTCCTTCCTTTGGATGACAATGTGACGATGCAACATTTTTGTTATGTCCTCTCTCTTGTGCCATTGTACATAGCAATCTGGGAAATTATAATGGGTAGAGAGTGATGACAGCTTGTTCTGTAAGAACACCACCTGTTTGTATAGATGGAAATTCCCTCACGGCGAAATTTTCATCTATAATTTGGCCATAGATATAGCCTAGCCACTTTGCCAGCTAAACACCTATTTGGCAGATTGTGAGGATTCTATTTGATCCCTTGTGGATCTCATTAAATAAATTCCGTTCTAGACTGACGAGGACCATTAGCCCGAAACCATGGTCTGTAGGTGGAGGTTTCTCAGTTTACCAAAGCTGGTGTTGTGGCTTTGTCACCGACTTGAGGCCGCTAGTTTGCGGCGACGGTCAATAGATGGTGTCTGGTTTTGACGGGGAGGCGACATGAGCATTTTAGATTGCAGAGCGCCATCTAGTGGAACAAAACTCAACTAAACATTGATATAGATTGTTCCAGTGATATTTAGCCAACCCAATTTCTTGAATAATCACGAAACGTCAACCACGTACGCGTTTCGGGCTGTTGGCCCTCGTCAGCGTGGTGCTATATGATGGGTAGAGGTTTATGAGTACTTGTACTGTAAGTACAGGCCATTTCTACACAATAAGTACTAAGCCATGGAGAATAAAACGTTGCGAAATTTTGCAGTATAAGGCCTTATATACAATGCACTTGCTTTAATAAAGAAAAAAAGAATCACTAACCGTTTCCACGTATGCTAATGGTGTGGCTACACATAGCAGAAGTCATCCAAGTATTTGAATGTTTTGACTGATGCAACCACACATTAACCCTGAAGATAAACTGAAGCCTCCAAGATAAATGGAAGCCGTGTGCTGGGGATCTGCCAACCAAAATAAACACAGGCAGCCTAGGCCAGTTTTCTGCTTACTCCAGGTTGGCTCGAGTCCAGGATCTTCCAAGCATTCCTGAACTACATCTGCCTCTTAGAATCTTCTCTTATGACGCAAGAGCCTCCTAAGATGCCATTAAATCTTAAAATAAACTACCTTTATGTTACTTCAAATACTGAATTTCTTTCTTATCAATACGTATATATACATTAGTAACATTTTTGCATATTCCTTTTGATTTGCATAAAGCTAATACCTATTTAAATTTTATAGTGGCATGTAGAAGAGCGGGTTTTCCCTCGAAAGCTTGTCCATTAGTAGTGGTTAGCCATATGACCAAATAAAAGAACTAACCAATACCTGAAGAGATCAGAAACTCAGCCATATGACCAAATAAAAGAAATAACTAATAGCCGAAGAGATTTACTGAGATATAGATTATCCATATGATCAAATGAAAGGACCGACCAATAGCTGAAGAGATAATAAACTCAGCCATATGGCCAAAATAAAAAGAACTGATCAGAAGCCAAAGAGATTACTGATCCGCTATTTGACCAAATAAAAGAACTGACCAATAGCTGAAGATAATGTAGAGACTGATGTCGCCGTCTCCTGAGCATTTTTCAGGAGAACGCTAAAGAAAAGAAGAAGAAACCATTTAAATGCATACTTCTTTATCCGCCATAGTACCATGTGAGAATTACTATGGATAGGTCATCAGGATCAGCTAGTATTCAAAGGAAAGAAAGAGCATTTCAAAATACATATTTGCATATATCCTAATTACATATCTATTTGCATAATCCCCATGGCAATATATACTGGGTGTTGCTCCAATGTACCATGGGAAGGCCAGTAGGTAATGATCCCAGAGGTAACTCTAGACATGAGATTGACCAATAGCAGCCTCTGAATGTTTACGATGCTTCCTTGGTTCTGATTGGCTCTCTGACAAGTGTTGCGGCAATACATGTTCCGCATTAGACTTCAGCCAGCCAATGGCAAAGCTTTCGTTTGGCCGCAACCTCTACGTCATTGTCGTCTGCTTTAACAACGTAAATAAACATACTTCACATTTGAATCATTGGTATGTTTTGAAATAAAATTGTTCATTTTTATTCTAATACACACACACAAAGCTTTATTAAGATCACCGGTCTTATACAGATTCACCACAGGAAGCAGTAATAGATGGAGCTCCTATACTCCAGGCAGCGCAGCTTTTTATTCTAATACTATATTTTATATAAATAAAATGCGCATTAGCTTTCGATCTTTTCTCAGAAATTTAAGCTATTTTTGACGCATATGTTTCTTTTTTAAATAAAAACCTTTTTTCTACTATCCTTACTGCAATGATAAAAATAATTTGAAATTTTGAGTTAAATATTTGTTTTTTGACTCGTGCTTTATATGTTGTACAAAATTTCAAATACCGCGTGAGAACGCCCTTGCAGTCTTAGAATAATTTCTAACGGTTTATCTAATGTTTTAATTTTTGTTCGCTCCTGACGAGGAGGAAAGATTTTTGTTGAAACGTCGAGACAATACAAAATATTTACTGACCGAATTATCTTTTATTTGAAGAGCTATGAATGCCGGCCAGGCAGCCTCTATCTTTTTACGATCTTCAATTGTCGTTATATTTTGATAGTCTAAATATCTTGTACATTTTTTAATTATTATTATTATAGCGACACATTTTTTTTGGGGAATGAGGAATTCTAAAATTCTATGCTTTAATTCATTATGAAAATTCGAAACTATTATAGACGCATATGATTCTTTTGGATATTAAACAATTTCTACTGTCCTTACTGCAATGGAAAAATTATAGACTCTCCCTTTAATTTTTCCATTGCAGTAAGGACAGTAGAAATTGTTTAATTTTTAAAAGAATCATACACGTCTATAATAGTTTCGAATATTCATAACAGATGGCGCGCTAATGCATCATCTATATATATAAAATTGAATGTCTGTGTGTGTGTGTCTGTCCTCTATGGATTCAAAAACCATACATCCAATCGCCGTGAAAAATTGGGATATTATTAGGTGTATCTCCGGAAAGGTTTACGAAAAATAATTTCTTGAATATCTTGAATATCCTTAGAGTTATTTGCAGATTTGTAGCTTTAACTCGCAAGCAGCGCCATCTTGCAACGGAAATCTGCCCCCCCCACCGTCCGGCCGCCGGCCAGTTGGTTGGACAATCCAAGTTCCCACCGACCAATCAGAGGGATCAAGAGCCCCCCCCCCCCCCCCCCCCCCCCCCGTCCGGCCGCCAGCCAATCAGAATGATCAAGAGGTCCTGGCGCGCGGGGGGCGGGTGACCTCCGGGAACTACGTCCATCTTCCATAAACGACCATGATTTTATTCAACTTATCGAGTATTTTTCAAGGGACCGGGAATAAAACGATGATTTTGTAATGTAGAAAATTAGGAAAGACAAAATTCAGGATGACACGGCACACAGGGACCGGGAAAAAATAATCACTTTATCGAGATATTCACGACCATGCCTTTATTCAACTTATCGAGTATTTTTCAAGGGACCGGGAAAATATGTTCACTAGATAAAACGATGATTTTGTAATGTAGAAAATTATGAAAGACAAAATTCAGGATGACACGGCACACAGGGACCGGGAAAAAATGTTCACTTTATCGAGAGATTCAAATATACGAGTTTCGAATTATCAAAATATATCTTTTTTTTATAAGTTTATAGAGAATTGTTTTAACAAATGTTCGTTAGACAAACCTTTACTCGGGTAAAACCTCGGGCGAAGCCGGGTACGTCCGCTAGTTATATAATTTAATTCATTATAATTTTGTTAAAATAACATTTTTGGAGAAGTTTCTTCTGTGAATTAAAGCCTTCTAGAATCAAAGTTGGTCCTACTGGCCTAATGAAACGAATGGCCAAGGCCAGACGAGATAAAAATAGGAATCTGTTTATTATTTGTCGGAATTTATCTATCTGCCTATCATTATCTTGTGATATCCCAATATAGACATGTCTCCTCAGTGCAGACAGTTTCTTCGTCTTTCTTTTGGTGATTAGGAAATGAAGAAATTTGACTTTATTTCCAACTTTTTTCGCTACGACCCCGGTTCGATTCCCGCATGGGAAACTTTTTTTTTTTCTGATAAAAAAAAAATGCTCCAATGGCCCCCGATTCTTGCAAAAGCCCAACCCCACCAGCGATTGCAATTAACCAAACAGGGCAAAGTCGAAAAGATTTTCACATGTGATGCACTTACAGTAAAAGCAGTCGCCTACTTCTACCCACCATTCTTAAAACTAAAGATATTTCGGTCAGTATATATTTCTACCCACCATGATTATCATGGCCTGTACCACATGTACTAGGGATTAGCAATAAAAAAAATCTTTATTTTATTCATTTTAGCGATTTTTTTTTTTGTATTTTAATATATTTACTCCTTCACTCTCACTTTTTTTTTTTTTTTGTTGATTTCAATGTTTTTCTTTCATAAATATAATTGTTACGTAATACTAAATAAAAGTTCAATAATTCTCATTTTGAATTTATATAATCCCAGCCTACACAAAAAGTGACTTTTTTACCGAAACTCCTCCTTTAGATGCCATTGTAAATTTTACCATGAAAAAACTAAACAAAAAAGAAAGCTGTTAAATTCTGTCTTTTTTTTTTTATATTGAAACAACACAAAACTGTCTGCATCAACTTTTTCCCCGTTACCTTGGTGTGGCAGGCACAATGGGTGTTTTTATCCGCCAGTGGCATTTTTTAGTAAATAAAAACCCATTCTCTACCAATCGTGTCATTTATAGAGTTCTTTGTGTCCAATAGAAATTGTACAATGACGTCTTTTATTCAGAATTTCTTGGAAAATATTATGAATGTTGTGGTAAATATTTGTTTTCTATTGATGAGTGATTGTACCACAGTGTGTACCTGTTTACATATTGGTATTGTTTACTTTCTTCTTTGTTCTCATTCTTTGACTCCGGTGCAAGTTTATGTAGGACGGTATGTAAATATGGTACCTAGAAAATGATGTAAACTATGTAAATTATATATAATTTGTGATGTATTATCACGCGCCATCTGTTATGAAAATTCGAAACTATTATAGACGCGTATGATTCTTCTTTTTTAAAAAATAAAACAATTTCTACTGCCCTTACTGCAATGGAAAAAATTAATGGGAGGGCCTGGTTCATCAGTGGTGAACCCTCCCAGGGGTTTCGCCAGTTTAATATATATATGTGGTAAAATGGTATGTGGATATACCCTTAATGATATTTGTTTGTAAATAATGGTATTTATGGTTGTGTAAATGTTTTATCTCTGGTTTAAAATAAAGTTTTTATTGTTGTAAATAAAGGGTTCTCTATAAGGTAAATTATGATGATATGCGCGAAGTATATGATGGAATGGTAAATAATGTAACTATGAAGTAAGTAATGGGGTAATTATGATGTAAATAGGGGTCCTGTGGAGTGAATGTCTATTTATTAATGGTAAGTAATGTGTCTATGAAGTAAATAGGAGTCCTGTGGGGGGTTAATGAGGACATATTTATGGTAAATAATATCTATCAAAATGTAAGAGAGAGAGAGAGTAATTGTATTTATAATGTAAATAGAGGGGATCTTGTGAGGTGAATTACGAC
Source organism: Cordylochernes scorpioides (assembly GCA_030710605.1). Lineage (NCBI taxonomy): Eukaryota > Metazoa > Arthropoda > Arachnida > Pseudoscorpiones > Chernetidae > Cordylochernes > Cordylochernes scorpioides. Next base: position 7,193,842 of record CP092865.1, read on the forward strand.
TTATTAATGGTAAAAATAGGTCCTGTGGGGTTAATGATAACATGCTAATGGTAAATAATGTGTCTATGACATAAGTAATGGTATTTATCAGGTGAATAGTGGGTAATGAGATGATTGATGGCACATTAAAATGGTAAATAATGGTATCTATATAGTAAATAATTGTGGTTATAAACCATCTGCATATTGGATAGATTTCTGGGGTTACATCTAGTCACACTTGTGTATCTATGTTGCTAGGCTAAACATTGTATGGCTAGCCATATTAGTGTGGGAAAGAAGAACGCGGAAGTTGCATACCATGTCGCAAGACCATCATTAATTTGTGCAGCGTTTACACATCTGGCAAGACATTACTTTCTCTGGCGTAGGTATGCATACTGCCACGTGGAAAATTAGGGAAGACAAAAACTTCAGGAGGAAACAAAATTTATTTCAGGGAAGGACAAACTATCAAAGGTAAACAAAAGATAAGCCACGAGGGAAATTTACAGAGTCGCAAGATATAAAACATAAAAATGACCACTTTGTTAAATAAAAAATAATAAAAATTAAGAAATACTATGTTACATTAATAAAATTAATAAATACTATGTTACATAGCTTCTTCCTTCACTTTCTTACTGCTACTCTTTTTGTGTTGATTTCTTGCTTCCCTCTTTCTTATTATTATTATTTTTTTTTTTTTTCCTTTTCTTGTTTTTTTTTTTTTTTTTTTCTTTCTCTTTTTACTCTGTATATATCGCTATTTCCGTTGTCTCACTGCTTTGTTCTTATGCATACCTCTGGTGAATCCTGTATAGGGTCAGTGACCCTAAATAAAGGCTTTTTTGTTGTTGTTGTACATAGCTTCTTCCCTATGGGAGCTGTGACCCACAGCTAGCAATTATTGTAGATACTGACGTGGATTTAACGTGCTTCTGCCAAGGATTCCATCGAAGTCTTGGAACTTTGTCCCTAGTACCTTTGCGTCCTTTTTCTGGCGGCGTGAAGAGCGGCTTTGCCGTCGTATCGTCTATAGGGACATCGTCATCTTCGAGGGAAGTCTTGGCTTTAGCACGGCGGTGGAATCCTGGAGTCAGTCTCCAAAAATGTAGATCACAGCACCCATGGCTTCAAGGTCTTCTCGGCGATCTTCAGTTTGTCTTCCCTAACTTACCCAGCATCTCCACCAAAATGCCACGTGGAAAATTAGGGAAGACAAAAACTTCAGGAGGAAACAAAATTTATTTCAGGGAAGGACAAACTATCAAAGGTAAACAAAAGATAAGCCACGAGGGAAATTTACAGAGTCGCAAGATATAAAACATAAAAATGACCACTTTGTTGAATAAAAAATAATAAAAATTAAGAAATACTATGTTACATTAATAAAATTAATAAATACTATGTTACATAGCTTCTTCCCTATGGGAGCTGTGACCCACAGCTAGCAATTATTGTAGATACTGACGTGGATTTAACGTGCTTCTGCCAAGGATTCCATCGAAGTCTTGGAACTTTGTCCCTAGTACCTTTGCGTCCTTTTTCTGGCGGCGTGAAGAGCGGCTTTGCCGTCGTATCGTCTATAGGGACATCGTCATCTTCGAGGGAAGTCTTGGCTTTAGCACGGCGGTGGAATCCTGGAGTCAGTCTCCAAAAATGTAGATCACAGCACCCATGGCTTCAAGGTCTTCTCGGCGATCTTCAGTTTGTCTTCCCTAACTTACCCAGCATCTCCACCAAAATGCCACGTGGAAAATTAGGGAAGACAAAAACTTCAGGAGGAAACAAAATTTATTTCAGGGAAGGACAAACTATCAAAGGTAAACAAAAGATAAGCCACGAGGGAAATTTACAGAGTCGCAAGATATAAAACATAAAAATGACCACTTTGTTGAATAAAAAATAATAAAAATTAAGAAATACTATGTTACATTAATAAAATTAATAAATACTATGTTACAATACTGTTTAACCAAACTGTTCACATCTCACGCACTTAAAAGAAACACCTCCGGACAAATATGTCGACATGGTTATAAAGAGTATACACTCATAGACAAATTTTAAGGAAGTGGAAAGTCTTTGATGTCCTCAGTCGTCTATTTTTTTTTTTTTTTAAGGAGACAGAGGCAATTTTGTTCACACTTGGTTATCTCGTGTCTTTTCAATAAAGGTCACTGTGTATCAAATATCTTCTAGAGTTATTGTCTGAATCCCGATATATATGCTGAAAGGTACAACTTCCTTAAGTTTTGTCCATGAGTGTAAATTTCGGTATAGTTGATGAGGCTTTATCAACCCAGAAGAGTCCTCCTGTAGACAACCAAAAGGCTATCGCTATCTCCCCTTACCTTAAATCTCAGGGAGAACTTGTAGATGAATGTCTTGGTGTTAAGAATGACGTTGTCATCCATCCTTTGTCCGAAGAGCCAGTAGTCTTGTAAGTTTGGTGAATGTTGAATGATGCTGAAGACCTACTGGATGATAGGTTATCAACCAGACCAGTACCTGTGGACAACGTCAGATCGCTTAAATCACAGACCGTACAAGATTCACAGACAAACACTACATGTTCAGAGTGGGTTTAGAGAGCATTCAAAGCTATATGGATTTCCATATCTTCACATCTATAGAATGTTCGAAACGTTGTGTTAAACAAAACCTCAATAAACAAAGCTTTTCATTTTCTTCAATTTAAAGATACTTCATTAAATATTTTTATTATAAAAAAATTTACTTGCCGAAGTATCTTTAAATTCAAGAAATATGAAGGCGCCGGCCAGGCAGCCTATATATCTTTATGAAAGCTCTTCGTGTTATTCTGCTCTGATTTACAGTAACTTCGGGTAATATATACACCACGCTGATGAGGACCAACAACCCGAAACGCGTTCATGATTGGCTCTTCTTGATTTATCAAGTAAATGGGTTGGTCAAATATCGAAGAACAGGATAAATCAACGTTTAGTTGATTTCTATTCCACTAGATTGCGCTCTCTGCCATCTATAAAGCTCATATGAGGGTGGTCAGGATATGTCTTTTTTGACATAGTTTTATTTATTCAATATTTCGTGCGATTGATCAATCGTCCATCTTTTACGTGCGTTACGTGCGTTTCATAACAACAACAAAAAAAACCTAGTAAAAGATGAGCGCTTGGTCCATCGAAATATTGAATAAATAAAACTTAAATCCAAAATAAGCCTTATTTTTTTAAATATTGACATTATGGATTTTTTCTATATTCAGAATACATATATATAAACCAACGTTAGATAAAAAGAACGAAAATTTGCATATGTGTGGGGCAAGTGTTATGTAAACTAACCAGTATTATTTACATAAGCTATTCGATTGGTGTTTATTTTTATCGGCTCTAAACGAGGTTGCCCTTGCCAGCTGTCAACCAAAGTTTGGCACAGGATTCCAACACGATCTAGTTATTTTTAACTTAGGAATGATCTCATTGTGGTTAATTTGGTTAGGACACGTCAGACGATGTTGTAGTGTCGCTGATTGAAATGTAGGAAGTCAAACTGCTTTTATACCTTCATCATTGCTCTTCACAAATCATACTTCATCCCTAAGGATAGGAATAGTCGTTATTTCTCCTTAAAATAATGAAAATTACGATTTTTCGTTCTGTAAAAAAAGAAACATTTGTTAAACTTCGTTCTATGGTTATGAATAATAAAGAAATAGAGGGTATAATTATATATGTACATACCTAACATGGAAAATGTCACGAATTTGGCTCTACATTGGGGACGCTTTACATAAATTGTTCTGAAAAAAGAAAATAACACAAAAGTGTGAAATGGTACTGGGACCAGATAGATAATTTAAGAAAAAGCTATCTTCTGATTATGCAACTAAAAGTTGCTGATGGCTTGCGCCATCTATCGGAATAAATATCAACTATTCGTTTATTTATAAATTATTCCAAAATTGGCCAAATACACATTCTTGACTAATCAAGAAAAGGTATTTTGGAATCCAATTTTGGAATGAGTAAAAAAAAAATCAACAAATAGTTGATATTTATTCCGATAGATGACACAAGCCATCATCAACTTTTAGTTACATGATCAGGAGATTCCTTTTTCTTAAATTATCATCCTGATCCCGGTACAATTTCACTTTCGAACTATTTTTTCATATAAGTCGGTGGACGAGTGGGTAACACCCTCGATTCCCGACAGTCATGAACCGGGATTGAATCCCTCGTTAAAATTTTGTTTAATATGTAAATAACCTTCACATATATTATTCACTCTCTGTTTCAATTATCATGAACTAGGTTGATCTTGCTGAGCGGTACCTATTAATGTGATTTTGAATTGAACCAGAACTATTTTTCCAAAATTTTCAAAATAAAAATCTATCAACTAATCTGTTGGTTTCTATTCTATAATATCCTACACCATAAGTTATGAAATTCGTCGAATTTATTCAAAAAATGGTGTTTAATCTGGTGAAGTGACAAGACCAATTTTGTAATGAAATCGAAGGTAACTAACTACCCACCATTATTATCATGGGATGTACCATATATGATTTATACGGTATATTTCCGTTCATTATTACTCTTCGCAATTCATCTCCTTTCATACTTCATCTCTAAGGAAAGGAATAGTCGTTATTTCTCCTTAAAATAAATTACGATTTTTCGTTCTGTAAAAAAAGAAACATTTGCGGTAAAACTTGTTAAATCTCGTTCTATAGTTATGGTGAATATGGAACTAAGGTATAATTATATACATAGCTAACATGGACACTGCGTTCAATAATCACACACACTATGGAACAACTTCCCCTCTATAATGACATTACTGTATAAGTCTGAAGAGACAAAGGTCGCCTCTCCCGTCAAAATAGACGTCAAAACTATACGCCATCTATTGACCGTCGCCGCAACTGGCGGCCTCGGGTCGGTGACAAAGCCACAATACCAGCTTTGGAAAATTGAAAAGCGTCTACCTAGAGACCATGGTTTCGGGCTAATGGCCCTCGTCAGTCTATGTGCCTAGCTGGTGTTGTGGCTTTGTCACCGACCCGAGGCCGTCAGTTGCGGCGACGGTGAAAAGATGGCGTCTAGTTTTGACATCTATTTTGACGGGAGAGGCGACCTTTGTCTCTTTAGATCAATATCCTCCCGGCAAAATTTCCATCTATATTACTGTTTAAGTATTAAATACTTGTCTCGCTAGGATACTAAATCGATATTAGAAGGAAGTAATTATCTTTGTAATTAATGTTTCATTTGTTAATGAGCCACAGAGGATTAGGGGCAAGGTCGAGTGTCGTGACATTTGCTCATGTCATTGTGTGACAACACCTTATAGATAAAACTGTCTGAAGTAATGGTGTCTATGTACCGAAAATGACAACTCTCCTTTTATATTCTATCATAAAATAAATCGAGTATAAATGTTATTTATTGATGTCTTTAAAGTTTTAAATACGTTGTTGTTGTTGTTATCGTGTCCAAAGAAGAGTCTCAGATGTCTCCATGCATCTCCATCACAGCAGCAGTAATATCCACTATCTTTTAAATACGTTAAACATAATCGTAATTTATTCATATGGCCACTTTGCTAGTTAAACATCTCTTTGGAAGATTGTGAAGATTCCATCAGATCCCGTATTGATCTCATAGGTTACGTCCGACATATCCTGAAACCATGGTCTCTAGGTGGACGCTTCTCAGTTTGCCAAAGTTTTTTGTGCCAAGCTGCTGTGGCTTTGTCACTGAGTCCACTAGTTGCGGCAACGGTCAGTAGTTGACGGGAGAGGCGCCCTGTAAATATGAATATACTAGCCGAATGACCCGGGCAACGCCCGTGTTTTACCCCATTGAATGTTTTTATTCAAATACTATTTGTTACAATTATAAATTGGCGCCTTAAATAAATGCATATGTTAGTTAATAACTATAGCCTATGTGCTTTATCTGTCTATGTACTGTTGGCTTCCGTAGGCGTCTCTTACTGGGAAAAAGTAAGAGAGGATTCCATTTGGTTATTAACTAATATATGCATTTATTTAAGGAGCGACCCGCTCCAACACAATGGTTACAAAAACGAAAAAGCGAGTGGGGGGGGGGGGGGCAAAGGTGGCGTGATCGTAGCCGACCAATAGGAGGGCGCCATTCCAAAAAAAAAGCAAACGGTGACAGAGATGACTGATGAAGAATGACGCTCGTAACTTTATATAGAATATATGTTATGAATTATATTTTGTTTTGTTGTTGAAAAAGATAGGGAATTGAAGGTGCAATCGTGAAAAAATAGGAAATAAATTATTTACTTATCAAGTAGTTTTTATTTTGAATTACTTGAAGTAAATTACACATAAAATTATTTATCACAGTAATATAGAATTTATAAAATGAATTCTATAATCGTGAATTTAAAAAATAGATAGGTTAACTATACATATTTACAACAATAATTAAAGAAGTGGTATGTTCTAAATGTATGGTCAAAAAATGTAGAATAGTCAATGAATGAAAATAAAATATATATTTAAAAAAAAATAAAATATTTGCATTTTAGAATATATAATATATATATTAATTACAAAATATTTTCTCACAATGAGTTTCTTTTCATTACAAAACGCTAGCTTTCAAGTGATAATCGCTCTTCAACGGGCTTAATAAAACAACATCGACTCTATCTTACAAGAAATATTTACAAAAAAATAAAGCGTGGATATTTACAACTGAAATTTCAAAATTGATATGTAATTTAACAATGTTATGGAATATGTCTATTTATGTCTATTTTTTTTTATTAAGACCGTTGAAGAGCGATTATCACTTGAAAGCTAGCGGCGTTTTGTAATAAAAAGAAACTCATTGTGAGAAAATATTTTGTAATTTTAAAACTTTTTACACAATTTTATCATGAATTTATGTGGTATAATAATAAAGTGGGGAAAGAGAAATAAGGACACCACAAGTTTGGAAGAGGAATCCCAGACAACCAGAGAGAGAGAGACGGGACCGGCAACAGCCGGGCGGCCGTTCGGGTCGCACACAATCCCCTACTGTCTTAATAGTCCCGAGGTTCCAAGTAACGGTGGTCGCCCCTTGGAATGTCGCTGATGTCTAAAGTGAATGGACTTTACCCTCCCGTCTCTCTCTGGGTTTACTGTGGTTTTGCTTTATTATTCCTGGAAGAGTATATATTATGACATATATATGACATGGGATGATGGTATGGCAAAAGAGACACCTTTAAAAAAAAACATTAAAACAATGGATTTTGTTCATCATCCCGGTACACGAAGTGTAAAGGTAGTAATAAAGAATGACCCATAACACCAGTTTTGACAAATTCACACAAGAAGCTAACAACTTGTATACCACGGTTTCGTATAATGGCCCTCATCGGTATAGTTTTAATACGATTTTAATGCATTTGAATTCTATTCAGCTAATTCGCGTTGAAATTATATACACTCATTGACAAAACTTAAAGAAAGTTGTACATTTTATCATGTATATCGGGATTCAGACAATAACTCTGAAAGATATTGCAGTGATCTTTATTGAAGACACGAGATAACCAAGTGTATACAAAATTGCCTCTGTCCACCTTTAAAAAAAATAAAAATAAAAAATAGACGACCCCGGCGGCATCAACGATTTTCCACTTTCTTATGTTTAGTCCATGAGTGTATATAAACCATATTTACGTAGTAACACTACAAACAAGGATATTTTTGTTGTTTTTGTAGCGTCAAAGGTTTGTTGCTGGACATTTTTTATTATGAAGTATCCAATATACAGTTACGAGCGTCATGCGTTCTTCATCTCTTAATTCTTCAGCTTTCATCTCTGTCACCGTTTGCTTTTTTTTTTTGGAATGGCGCTCTCCTATTGGTTCGCTACGATCACGCCACCTTTGCCCCCCCCCCCCCCCACTCGCTTTTTGGTTTTTGTAACTATTGTGTTGGAGCGGGTCGCTCCTTAAATAAATGCATATATTAGTTAATAACTAAATGGAATCCTCTCTTTCTTTTTCCCAGTAAGAGACGCCTACGGAAGCCAACAGTACATAGACAGATAAAGCACATAGGCTATAGTTATTAACTAACATATGCAATTATTTAAGGCGCCAATTTAGAATTGTAACAAATAGTATTTGAATAAAAACATTCAATCGGGTAAAACACGGGCGTTGCCCAGGTCATTCGGCTAGTTAACTATATATATAGGTAGAGAAGTGAGATAAACCCGGGTAGAAGTGAAATCAATGTGTCTACATATATCAACATACACATGTGTACAGTACATATGTGTAGAGGTTAGCAGGAAGTAGGAAAGCCGAGAGAAGAAATCTACGCTTGTTATCTCTTCTACTTTCCCGACCTTGTAAAGTTTGAATATGCGCACAATTTTTCAATGCAAAATAACAGGATATTGGTGAACTCTACATTCTACACCGAGGTGGCAATGATGCTCATGGTTTAAATGTAGTTTTAAACGGTGACTAGGTAATAAGAGCAAAGTTAAATTGGATGAGATATTATCACTGGCGGAATACAAAGTTTCTAATATCATTTGTCTACAAGAAACCAAGCTTAATCTCCTTTTTAAGGTAAAAGGCTTCAAGATACTGAGAAAAGACAGATAGATGGAGGGGACTCCTGACCCTTATCAAAGATATTTCTATAGAAGAAATTATCATGAGATAAGAAAGAAGAAGATTTTTAAAGGGAGAGGTACCTTCTTTCTGGTACATGAATACAGCCCTCTTTGCCTTGTATTATGGCTTGGAAATCATCTGTTTTACCATTTTAAACATCGTGTGTGGTATATTCGACCATAACTCCTCCCGTATGGATGTTATGAAATCGAAACCGCCCCTGTACTGATGAGGGACATAGCTCAAAACTATAGTATACAGGTTGTTGACTTTTGTCTGAATTTGTCTAAACTTATTTCACGGCACCTTGTTCATCACCAGATCGACGATATATATAGGGGGTGCTAAACTAACTGAATTTTGTAAACGTTTATATACCCTGTGAAAAAAATAGTACAAATGTGACATTGTACTGGGATAAGGTGCATAAATTATGAAAAAGGCATCTCCTTATCGTGCAACTGAAAGTTGCTGATGGCTTGCGCCATCTATCGGAATAAATATCAACTATTCTCGTTGATTTTTAATTATTCCAGAATTGGGCAAATATATGCACCTTATCCCAGTACAATGTCACATTTGTACTATTTTTTCACATTGTGTCGTGGTCTCACGCAATTCTGGCCTTAACTACCCGTTTCATGATTTTTCAGGATGCCTGAATGACCAGTTTTTTGGTCGTTGAGGTACAGCTTGCACCACGCTGATGAGGGCCAACAGCCCGAAACGCGTCCGTGGTTAGCTTTTCTTGATTAATCAAGAATGGGTATTTGACCAATTCTGGAATAATTAAAAATCAACGAGAATAGTTGATATTTATTCCGATAGATGGCGCAAGCCATCAGCAACTTTCAGTTGCACGATAAGGAGATGCCTTTTTCATAGTTTATATACCCGTTTCTTGATTTTTTTGGATGCCTCAAATATCAGCCTTTTTGTTGTTGTGGTGCAGCTTGCACCACGCTAATGAGAGCCAACAGCCCGAAAAGCGTATTTAGTTTTCCTGATTAATCAAGAATGGGTATTTGGCCAATTAAGGAATAATTAAAAATCAATGAATAGTTGATATTTATTCCGACAGATGGCGCAAAACATCAGCAACTCTTAGTTGTACGCGATCAGGAGATACCTTTTTTCTTAATTTATATTCTTTTCTTTTTTTTTAATATCATTACCTTGTCGTTTAAAAAAGATATTAGCTAAGATAATGTAAATATGTTTAAGTAAATCGAGAGAGATAATAATAGGAAAAAAAATCCATTTCTATGTATCAGAGGATGTTTTAACTAGTTTACATATTAGTCTGTTTTTGATTTGCATAAACAATTCTATTTTCCAAGATATTGATCTAATTTATATAAAATACAAGAAGATCCTGTTTGTTCTTCGAACAAAATGATACAAAAAAAACGATATTCTCGAACATTTTAGATTTCAAATATTATGTAAAAGTGATAGCAACGTTTCATAAAAGCATTCCATTCACAAAAGCAAACGATGACAGAATTGATGACTCTGATACTTGTATATTAACTAGCCGAATGACCCGGGCAACGCCCGTGTTTTACCCGATTGAATGTTTTTATTCAAATACTATTTGTTACAATTATAAATTGGCGCCTTATATAAATGCATATATTAGTTAATAACTATAGCCTATGTGCTTTATCTGTCTATGTACTGTTGGCTTCCGTAGGCGTCTCTTACTGGGAAAAAGAAAGAGAGGATTCCATTTAGTTATTAACTAATATATGCATTTATTTAAGGTGCGACCCGCTCCAACACAATAGTTACAAAAACCAAAAAGCGAGTGGGGGGGGGGGGGGGGGGGGGCAAAGGTGGCGTGATCGTAGCCAACCAATAGGAGAGCGCCATTCCAAAGAAAAAAAGCAAACGATGACAGAGATGAAAACTGAAGAATTAAGAACGCATGACGCTCGTAACTGAATATATTAATAATCACTCCTTTATCAACGAATGTATCAACGAAATTTATCTTAAGAATTCTTTCATAGATATCAAAAAGAGTGTGCTTTTGTATAAATTCGATCAGAATCATGGCAAATTAAATTATCTATGCAAATAAAAAAACGGGCTAATATGCAAACTAGTTAAAAACTCCCATCCAACTATGTAAACAGTTCTTGACACGTGTCAGCGATGATCGATCAAAATATCATTAGAACGCATGCGTACATCAATGTCACGTGATTGATTATAACCTTGTCCCCAATACACTCTCCCAGTTTTATCGATTCTGGGATATATAGTTCATCTTTATCGAACAACACCAGTTTAAGGATACACGGAAAGTCATGGTCGAAACCTATTTAGATTGGAAATGACATGATAGGCAAGAAGGAGCTATAAAAGAAGAATTTAAAATTTCGAAATTAAAAGTTTTCTATGGAGATATGGATATGGAAATATGTAAATATACCTTTAATATCAACAAAGATAGAGAAAAAGAATTGTTACATAGTGTAATTATATTCAGAAAATATGCATATATTGGATTTATAAGTATTTTTATTGTTTCAATATTTCGAGGGGAAACTCGCCTCTCTTTATCGAGGATGTTTGTCTTTATTACTAAAACATATGAGCAGGCCTGTCTCGTTCTACAAGGCAAATGAAAGAATTGTATCTATGATTTAAATATTACATTCAGTATATATACAGCTAATAATTACGTGTAATTGTATGTAAATACGAGAACTCAGTTTGTAGACGATGCTTTAAGAATTAAGTTATTTTCAACCTAAAGCCCCCGAGGGAAGTTTAAATAAATCTTTGCTTGGAGGTGTTCCAGAGTCTGGAGTCTATGAAAGGGTTTGTGTAATCAAGCCAGACATCTACAAACCACAGACACTACTCTCACCAATAGAACAAAAGATTTGTATATAGATAAAGAATTATTCCTGATTTGAAATTAAACGAAAAACATGGTGAAGGAAGACGAGTTTATTTTATTGATGCATCAATAAAAGAAACTCGTCTTCCTTCACCATGTTTTTCGTTTAAAAGATTTGTAACAATTAACTTTTTGGCAAAATGTGTTTCTTTTATATATATATATATACTAGCCGAATGACCCGGGCAACGCCCGTGTTTTACCCGATTGAATGCTTTGATTCAAATACTATTTGTTACAATTATAAATTGGCGCCTTAAATAAATGCATATTTTAGTTAATAACTATAGCCTATGTGCTTTATCTGTCTATGTACTGTTGCCTTTCGTAGGCGTCTCTTACTGGGAAAAAGAAAGAGAGGATTCCATTTGGTTATTAACTAATATATGCATTTATTTAAGGAGCGAACGGTTTTAACACAATAGTTACAGAAATGGGGGGGGGGGGGGAAAGGTGGCGTGATCGTAGCCGACCAATAGGAGGGCGCCATTCCAAAAAAAAAAAAAAACCGTGACAGAGGCCACGCATGACGCTCGTAACTGTATATAGAATATATATAATATATATCAATAAATATTATCTCTACAGACTTTACTGTAATTGTAGAAGTTATTGAATGAGAGGGCTTGGTTTATCTGTTGAGAATAATTTGGCGAAACCGCTGAGAGAGTTGACCACTGATGAACCAATAACTTCTACTATTACAGTAAAGGTCTGTAGAGATAATATTTGATGATCTATATAAACAAGAAACACACTACCGATTTGATTGATAGATGGAAATTAAATTTTAAAATATAACAAAAGGTTTTGAAAAATAGAGAACAATTCATAAAATAGATCTTTAATTGAAAAGACATATATATTGGATCAAAAAATAATTTATTTACCGATAATTTCAGTTGGCTGAATGCCTACCTCTTTTTCAAGATATAACAACGTATTTATGTGTTGTTGTACCTTGAAAAAGGTTGGCGCTCAGCCAACTTAGAAGTCAGTGGACAAGTGGTTAAAACCCTCGATTCCCGACAGCCATGAAAAGGGATTGAATCCCGCATTGAACACTTTGTTTTACTATGTAAATAAACCTTTACTTATATTATTCATTGTTGTAAATATCATAAGGTAGGTTACTCTTTACTTAACGCTTACGCTTACTCCCCCCCCCCCTCCCCCCCCGATTCTTGAAAAAGTCTAACCCCACCAATGAGTGCAAGTAACCAAACAGGTCTCTGGAACACTCGTAAGTGAAAAATTCGAACTGCTTTCTACATATGTAGTTATGTGGTATACTCACAATAAAAGCAGTTCGCCAACTTCTACCCACCATGATTATCATGGCCTGTACAACGTGTAACTAAGGGTTTTTTTTAATGCTGAAAGTGACCTCCTCAACCCTAGAATCCAGTGAAGCAGCTTTTAAAAAATTAAGGTAGAAATATCAAACCTCCAGGGATAGGTTCCTTTTAAAAAAATTTATTCGCAAATCTCACTAGCTTTCGGGCATGGAAGCCCTTCTACAGGAGAAAAACACGATATTATAAATCGCCAGAAGGATAAGTGTTTAAATAAATATATTTATTTCATTACTCATGGACAAAACTTAAGAAAATGGAAAGTCTTTGATGTCGTTTTTTTTTTTTAAAGGAGATAGAGACAATTTTGTTCACACTCGGTTATCTCGTGTCTCTTCAGTAAAGGTCGTTAAGTATTAAATAACTTTCAGAGTTATTGTCTGAATCCCGATATGCATGCTAAAAAATACAACTTTCTTAAGTTTTGTCCATGAGTGTATTGTCTGAATCCCGATATACATGTTAAAAGGTACAACTTTCTTAAGTTTTGTCCATGAGTGTATTGTCTGAATCCCGATATACGTGCTAAAAGGTACAACTTCCTTAAGTATTGTCCATGAGTGTATTGTCTGAATCCCGATGTACATGTTAAAAGGTACAACTTCTTCAAGTTTTGTCCATGAGTGTATTGTCTGAATCCCGATGTACATGTTAAAAGGTACAACTTCTTCAAGTTTTGTCCATGAGTGTATTGTCTGAATCCCGATGTACATGTTAAAAGGTACAACTTCTTCAAGTTTTGTCCATGAGTGTATTGTCTGAATCCCGATGTACATGCTAAAAGGTACAACTTCCTTAAGTTTTGTCCATGAGTGTATTGTCTGAATCCCGATGTACATGTTAAAAGGTACAACTTCTTTAAGATTTGTCCATGAGTGTATTGTCTGAATCCCGATGTACATGTTAAAAGGTACAACTTCTTTAAGATTTGTCCATGAGTGTATTGTCTGAATTTGTCATAGCAGATGCTCTGGTATATTCCTTGGTATAAATATGAAGGTTCTAAAAGCAAATAACATCATCATAATGCGTTGTTTTGAAGCATTTTATATATAAATGGGGGAAATAACTCCCGCATATAAATACCATCCTCCTATCAAATTACATCAAAGAGTTGAAGAATCCTGGCAAATAGCCAGTGACAATACAGTGTGGAACAATTTTCATTCTTTACTTCCAAGGACAAACCCAAATAAACCAATCACCGGTGTCCTTGATGCCATTCTTTCTTACCAGAGGGAGGATGCCAAGATGGTTTAATAAAGGGGGGTTGATTGGTGGTATATGTTATGTGATTAAAGTAAGTAAGAAGGACGTAACCAATTTAACTTTGCATATTATTTATTATTAATAGCAATTATACAAAACAAACCTTGGTATATATGTCTACATGAAAACAACAAAAACAATGAACATTATGTACTACAAGTTCCTTTTTCAAACACGAGCTCATAGCCATTGTTACTCTGTGTGATATTCCAAGAGTATACACTGCTGACAACCACAAACCTGGCTTTCCCACTATGTACTAAGTGTCAACCTACAACCCACATCAATGACTGTATTGACTCATCTATTGATGAGCTCTACTCATTCCCAACAGACACCATCAACAAGCTTTACAAGTTTGATACCCTAATATGATTAAGTGGAGATAAGAAAGAAGAAGAGAAGACCCTGGTTTTCCCACTATGTACCAAGTACAATTCTCAACCTGCAACCCCAAACCACATCAATGACTGTATTAACTCATCCATTGTTGAGCTCTACTCATCCCCAAAAGACACCATCAACAAGCTCTATAAGTTTGATACCCTGATATGATTAAGTGGAGATAAGAAATAAGAAGAGAAGACCCTTGTTTTCCCACTATGTACCAAGTACAATTCTCAACCTGCAACCCCAAACCACATCATTGACTCTATTGACTCATCTATTGATGAGCTCTACTCATTCCCAACAGACACCATCAACAAGCTCTATAAGTTTGATACCCTGATACGATTAAGTGGAGATAAGAAAGAAGAAGAGAAGACCCTGGTTTTCCCACTATGTACCAAGTACAATTCTCAACCTGCAACCCCAAACCACATCATTGACTGTATTAACTCATCCATTGATGAGCTCTACTCATTCCCAACAGACACCATCAACAAGCTTTACAAGTTTGATACCCTAATATAATTAAGTGGAGATAAGAAAGAAGAAGAGAAGACCCAGGTTTTCCCACCATGTACCAAGTACAATTCGCAACCCCAAACCACATCATTGACTGTTTTGACCCATCCATTGATGAGTTCTACTCCCAGCAAACACCATCAACAAACTCTACAAGCTCTTAATACCTTAATATGATTAAGTGGAGATAAGAAAGAAGAAGAGAAGACCCTGGTTCGAATCCCACATTGGACAAACTCTTTTTTTAAATATAAAAAATAAGTTTGAAATTTTTCTGGGTGGATATTGATATATACAGATAAAGGTCGCCTCTCCTGTCAAAATAGACGTTGACGCCATCTACTGACCGTCGCCGCAAACTACTAGCGATTTCCTAGCTCTGGTTTTAATAAGTTGACGGCCCGTATTGTGACGTCGTATCTCTTGTTCCCCGGATATATGTACAACCCTATATATGTAAATACGGACTTGGATTTTAACAACAACAACAACAATTTTTATTCAAACCTCTGTAGCTTACAGAGATTGAGGGAAAAGAAAATTTGAATAAAATTGGGGGCCTCCACCATCTGCGGAGGGATGTGCTTGACATTGTCAGCTCGTCCCTGACATCTTCCATCTCCACCCCTACAAAGAAACCGTAGATCTTGTATTTCGCCGCGGCGAGGATGGCAAGGGCATCATGGATTTTAAACAAAGTTTATGTATATAACCTTTATAATCTTTTAATTTTTAGAAGTCTTATTTTTAAGCTCTTATTTATTTCTTGGTATATATGCAGATACGTGACGCTGTGTTTTATAAAACTGTGTATGTATATAAGTAGAACTAGGATTCAAAATAATCAATCTCCTGAAGATAGTGACAGCGAGTCATGGAAACTTCGAGAATTAAATAAATAATTGGTTGATGTGTAGCTATATTCCCCCCCAAATCAACTTCCAACCAACAAATGATCTTCAAATCTATGATTATCATGGCTACATGTACTTAATGGATAAGTCACACCGTTGCCATATGTGAACAGAGATTAAACAACAAAAAATTAAGAAAACATATGTTGTTGTTGTCGTGTCCAAAGAAGAGTCTCAGATGTCTCCATACATCTCTATCACAGCAGCAGCAATGTCCACTATCTTGGGTGTGTAAAGCTGCTGCTCTGGGTCTAAGTCAATTTAAGAACGAGAAGAAAACATATGTTACCAGAATGAGATAAATTTCAGAGATCCCATAGAACCATGGATCTAGACAACAACAAGGCTATGACATATGGCCAGAGAACTCAAAACCAAGGCCACCAAACCAAAATAACCCTTCCCCATTGGCTACCGCCACGCCCTTGGTTGCCTAGCAACGGCTATCTAGTGGAGGGGGAGGGAGGGGGTTGTTTGCCAGTGGCGCCAGTCTGGTTGTTTATCTCCCAAATGATTTTTTCTCGCTGACATATATCGTTTGGCTGACCTAATGTACGACTGGCACAATGGAACACAAACATTGTCACGTGTCGATTATACAGAGCGCTGATTGGATGTCCCACCTCCTAGAACTTTTGTTTCTATTGATGTTCTTTGTAAATATGATTTGGTATTGATTATGCAAATTTAATGTTCTTTCGATCTTATTATATTGTTGTTTAGGTTTATTTGGTGTTTATATATTGTGTTGGGTGTACCTATATAATCTTATGATGATGTGAAAGACATGTTTTCACCTGGTTTCTCCTGGAGGAGGGTCTCTTATTGGAGGTTGACAGTTTAGGTCAGGTCGAGTTATCGATTTTAGTGAATCGGTCGCTCAAGGAGGTAGGTAGATCGTTCATGAGAAGTTTAACTTTGTAAAACAATAATGTATTTTTCAAGTTTTTTTTTTTATGACTGAAAGGAAAACATCAGTCCAATTCTTCAGTTTCTCTGTTCTTGTCTCCAGTGACGTCATACTTCTCTATCTTGAGTTTTTCTCTTTATTTCTTCATAACTTCCCATCCAGTCCATCAGTCCAATTCTTCAGTTTCTCTGTTCTTTTCCAGGTCTCCAGTGACGTCATACTTCTCTATCTTGGGTTCTCTTTATTTCTTCATAACTTCCCATTCAGTCCATCAGTCCAATTCTTCAGTTTCTCTGTTCTTGTCCAGGTCTCCAGTAACGTCATACTTCTCTATCTTGAGTTCTTTATTTCTTCATAACTTCCCATCCAGTCCATCAGTCCAATTCTTCTTACCATTCTCTTTCTTGATGAGCCAATTAATTATTTGTTTTTGACTTACAAGATAGAGAAGTATGACGTCACTGGAGACCAGGACAAGAACAGAGAAACTGAAGAAGAAGAGTTAAAATTTGAAAAGTCATGTCCCTGACAGTTTGAATCATTAGGGTCCAGACAACGACCTAAATACTCCAATTAACCTTGTAAATTGGATGAGCTTAATTATTGACCTCATCATCATAAAAGCAGTTGATGAGGCCACTGATGACCCGATGATCATCAAGATATGTCGGTTTATTCCTCCTACAATCTGGTAGATTAAACTGGCGAAACCGCTGCGAGGTTTTTCTTCTGATGAGGCAAGTCCTTAAAATATGTTTTCATATTACGCTTAGTGTTTGTTAGAAATAATATATCATGGAATAAAAAATAGAGAGAGAAATGGATTAGCGAAGGGAATATTGATATGGACTCATGGACAAAACTTAGGGAAGTGGAAAGTCTTTGATGTCGGCAGTTGTCTATTTTTTCTTTTTTAAGGAGACAGAGGCAATTTTGTTCACACTTGGTTATCTCATGTTGTCTTCAATAAAGGTCAATGTAATATCTTTCATAGTTATTGTCTGATTCCCGATATACATGTTAAAAACTGGTGGTAACAACTTCCTTAAGTTTTGTCCATGAGTGTATATGGAGCGATATGTAACTGTGAAACTGAGTGGGAAGCAAGAAAGAGGTTTCTGAAAGATCCAACGAGAGGCGTGGGAGTACATCCAAGGTTGCTGGGTCCAAGGACACGTCGTTTTTTTTTAATCACCGCCCGTCTCTTTGTTTCGCCCTCAACTTTTTACACTTCGTTTTTACATTCACCAAGTGTAGTATACTGTCGGCCATAGCTGGCAGTATTCCTGTCCTCTCAGAGCTTCCTTTCTATGGCTAGTCTTTTGATGGTATCGTAGGGTCTATCTATTTCTCCTCAACCAGCCATAGGTTGGTGGCTGGCAGTATTCCTGTCCTCTCAGAGCTTCCTTTCTATGGCTAGTCTGTTGATGGTATCGTAGGTTCTATCTATTTCTCCTCAACCAGCCATAGGTTGGTGGCTGGCAGTATTCCTGTCCTCTCAGAGCTTCCTTTCTATGGCTAGTCTGTTGATGGTATCGTAGGTTCTATCTATTTCTCCTCAACCAGCCATAAGTTGGTGGCTGGCAATATTCCTGTCCTCTCAGAGCTTCCTTTCTATGGCTAGTCTGTTGATGGTATCGTAGGGTCTATCTATTTCTCCTCAACCAGTCATAGGTTGGTGGCTGGCAGTATTCCTGTCCTCTCGGAGCTTCCTTTCTATGGCTAGTCTGTTGATGGTATCGTAGGGTCTATCTATTTCTCCTCAACCAGCCATAAGTTGGTGGCTGGCAATATTCCTGTCCTCTCATAGCTTCCTTTCTATGGCTAGTCTGTTGATGGTATCGTAGGGTCTATCTATTTCTCCTCAACCAGCCATAAGTTGGTGGCTGGCAATATTCCTGTCCTCTCAGAGCTTCCTTTCTATGGCTAGTCTGTTGATGGTATCGTAGGGTCTATCTATTTCTCCTCAACCAGCCATAGGTTGGTGGCTGGCAGTATTCCTGTCCTCTCAGAGCTTCCTTTCTATGGCTAGTCTGTTGATGGTATCGTAGGTTCTATCTATTTCTCCTCAACCAGCCATAGGTTGGTGGCTGGCAGTATTCCTGTCCTCTCAGAGCTTCCTTTCTATGGCTAGTCTGTTGATGGTATCGTAGGTTCTATCTATTTCTCCTCAACCAGCCATAAGTTGGTGGCTGGCAATATTCCTGTCCTCTCAGAGCTTCCTTTCTATGGCTAGTCTGTTGATGGTATCGTAGGGTCTATCTATTTCTCCTCAACCAGTCATAGGTTGGTGGCTGCCAGTATTCCTGTCCTCTCGGAGCTTCCTTTCTATGGCTAGTCTGTTGATGGTATCGTAGGGTCTATCTATTTCTCCTCAACCAGCCATAAGTTGGTGGCTGGCAATATTCCTGTCCTCTCATAGCTTCCTTTCTATGGCTAGTCTGTTGATGGTATCGTAGGGTCTATCTATTTCTCCTCAACCAGCCATAAGTTGGTGGCTGGCAATATTCCTGTCCTCTCAGAGCTTCCTTTCTATGGCTAGTCTGTTGATGGTATCGTAGGGTCTATCTATTTCTCCTCAACCAGCCATAGGTTGGTGGCTGGCAATATTCCTGTCCTCTCATAGCTTCCTTTCTATGGCTAGTCTGTTGATGGTATCGTAGGGTCTATCTATTTCTCCTCAACCAGCCATAAGTTGGTGGCTGGCAATATTCCTGTCCTCTCAGAGCTTCCTTTCTATGGCTAGTCTGTTGATGGTATCGTAGGGTCTATCTATTTCTCCTCAACCAGCCATAGGTTGGTGGCTGGCAGTATTCCTGTCCTCTCAGAGCTTCCTTTCTATGGCTAGTCTTGTGTGTAATGGTATCGTAGGGTCTATCTATTTCTACTCAACCAGCCATAGGTTGGTGGCTGGCAGTATTCCTGTCCTCTCAGAGCTTCTTTTCTATGGCTAGTCTGTTGATGGTATCGTATAAGGTCTATTTCTCCTCAACCAGCCATAGGTTGGTGGCTGGCAGTATTCCTGTCCTCTCATAGCTTCCTTTCTATGGCTAGTCTGTTGATGGTATCGTAGGGTCTATCTATTTCTCCTCAACCAGCCATAGGTTGGTGGCTGGCAGTATTCCTGTCCTCTCAGAGCTTCCTTTCTATGGCTAGTCTTGTGTGTAATGGTTTCGTAGGGTCTATCTATTTCTCCTCAACCAGCCATAGGTTGGTGGCTGGCAGTATTCCTGTCCTCTCAGAGCTTCCTTTCTATGGCTAGTCCGTTGATGGTATCGTAGGGTCTATTTCTCCTCAACCAGCCATAGGTTGGTGGCTGGCAGTATTCCTGTCCTCTCATAGCTTCCTTTCTATGGCTAGTCTGTTGATGGTATCGTAGGGTCTATCTATTTCTCCTCAACCAGCCATAGCTGGCAGTATTCCTGTCCTCTCAGAGCTTCCTTTCTATGGCTAGTCTGTTGATGGTATCGTAGAGTCTATCTATTTCTCCTCTACCGGCTATAGGTTGGTGGCTGGCAGTATTCCTGTCCTCTCAGAGCTTCCTTTCTATGGCTAGTCTGTTGATGGTATCGTAGGGTCTATCTATTTCTCCTCAACCAGCCATAAGTTGGTGGCTGGCAATATTCCTGTCCTCTCAGAGCTTCCTTTCTATGGCTAGTCTGTTGATGGTATCGTAGGGTCTATCTATTTCTCCTCAACCAGCCATAGGTTGGTGGCTGGCAATTACCTGTCCTCTCAGAGCTTCCTTTCTATGGCTAGTCTGTTGATGGTATCGTAGGGTCTATCTATTTCTCCTCAACCAGCCATAGGTTGGTGGCTGGCAGTATTCCTGTCCTCTCAGAACTTCCTTTCTATGGCTAGTCTGTTGATGGTATCGTAGGGTCTATCTATTTCTCCTCAACCAGCCATAGGTTGGTGGCTGGCAGTATTCCTGTCCTCTCAGAGCTTCCTTTCTATGGCTAGTCTGTTGATGGTATCGTAGGGTCTATCTATTTCTCCTCAACCAGCCATAGGTTGGTGGCTGGCAGTATTCCTGTCCTCTCAGAACTTCCTTTCTATGGCTAGTCTGTTGATGGTATCGTAGGGTCTATCTATTTCTCCTCAACCAGCCATAGGTTGGTGGCTGGCAGTATTCCTGTCCTCTCAGAGCTTCCTTTCTATGGCTAGTCTGTTGATGGTATCGTAGGGTCTATCTATTTCTCCTCAACCAGCCATAGGTTGGTGGCTGGCAGTATTCCTGTCCTCTCAGAACTTCCTTTCTATGGCTAGTCTGTTGATGGTATCGTAGGGTCTATCTATTTCTCCTCAACCAGCCATAGGTTGGTGGCTGGCAGTATTCCTGTCCTCTCAGAGCTTCCTTTCTATGGCTAGTCTGTTGATGGAATCGTAGGGTCTATTTCTCCTCAACCAGCCATAGGTTGGTGGCTGGCAGTATTCCTGTCCTCTCAGAGCTTCCTTTTTATGGCTAGTCTGTTGATGGTATCGTAGGGTCTATCTATTTCTCCTCAACCAGCCATAGGTTGGTGGCTGGCAGTATTCCTGTCCTCTCATAGCTTCCTTTCTATGGCTAGTCTGTTGATGGTATCGTAGGGTCTATCTATTTCTCCTCAACCAGCCATAGGTTGGTGGCTGGCAGTATTCCTGTCCTCTCATAGCTTCCTTTCTATGGCTAGTCTGTTGATGGTATCGTAGGGTCTATCTATTTCTCCTTAACCAGCTATAGGTTGGTGGCTGGCAGTATTCCTGTCCTCTCATAGCTTCCTTTCTATGGCTAGTCTGTTGATGGTATCGTAGGGTCTATCTATTTCTCCTCAACCAGCCATAGGTTGGTGGCTGGCAGTATTCCTGTCCTCTCAGAACTTCCTTTCTATGGCTAGTCTGTTGATGGTATCGTAGGGTCTATCTATTTCTCCTTAACCAGCCATAGGTTGGTGGCTGGCAGTATTCCTGTCCTCTCATAGCTTCCTTTCTATGGCTAGTCTGTTGATGGTATCGTAGGGTCTATTTCTCCTCAACCAGCCATAGGTTGGTGGCTGGCAGTATTCCTGTCCTCTCAGAGCTTCCTTTCTACGGCTAGTCTGTTGATGGTATCGTAGGGTCTATCTATTTCTCCTCTACCAGCCATAGGTTGGTGGCTGGCAGTATTCCTGTCCTCTCAGAGTTTCCTTTCTATGGCTAGTCTGTTGATGGTATCGTAGGGTCTATCTATTTCTCCTCAACCAGCCATAGGTTGGTGGCTGGCAGTATTCCTGTCCTCTCAGAGCTTCCTTTCTATGGCTAGTCTGTTGATGGAATCGTAGGTTCTATCTATTTCTCCTCTACCAGCTATAGGTTGGTGGCTGGCAGTATTCCTGTCCTCTCAGAGTTTCCTTTCTATGGCTAGTCTTGTGTGTGATGGTATTGTAGGGTCTTCTCCCGAAAATTTGTCCAAGAATTCCATTCACGTCCTTCCTCTTCCCGATTCACTTTCCAGTAATATAGGTGGAAATTTTGCAGGAAAAGTATTGATCTATAAAAATAAAGGTCACCTTTTCTATTTATATTTTTGCCGTAGAATCAATTTTTTTTTTTCAGAAAAAAAAAAGTGTCTAATGCAAGATTCGAACCCGGGTCGTTGCTGTCAGAAATCGACGGTCTACTCCTCCGCCAATCACAGTGTAATATGTTAATCAACCAATGGGAAATCTACTTTTTATACTTCTCCCGAGTACAGCACAGTACAGGCCATGATAATCATAGTGGGTAGCTAATGACTGCATTTTTACTATTAGTACACCATATGTCTACAAATGTAGAAAGCGGTTCGATTTTCTTACACTCACAATATATCAGAACCCTGTTTTTGGTAACTTACACTTACTGGTGATATTAGACATATGCAAATATTGGAAAGCTGTTGAAGTAATTCTTCAGGATTGAATATCCCCCCCCCCCATTGAATACATTTTTTTCTGTAAGGATTGCTAGAATTGCGCACACCACACAAAATACATAAAAACACAACAGCAGCAACAGTGAGTGCAATGAACCAAACAGTAATCTGGCACCTTGTAAATCCAAAGGTTTATCTATATCTACACGTGTGGATAGATAAAAGATATACATCAAGTGAATCCGTTGACAGAGAGCGTGAAACACCAATAAACCAAGTAGATAAAGAAAAGGAAACTGTAGTGTGGATATAACATAAATAAAAAGATAGAGCAGTGTTTGTACATGGCGATAACATAGGTCGCCATATGTTAGGCTTAGCTCAGATCGTCTGCTTCCATTGTACTTATTTTCGTCTGAACAGAAATAAACGTAAGTTTTAAAACATGCTCGTAACGATAAATCACACAAAAAAAAATATAATTATCAAATCAATGGCCTTTTTAACATACTAGAATTTATATTATGATGCATTAGCATGCCATCTGTTATCAAAATTCGAAACTCTTATAGACGCGTATGATTCTTTTTAAAAATTAAACAATATCTACTGCCCTTACTGCAATAGAAAAATTAATGAGTCAGGCCCTTCCATTATTTTTCCATTGCAGTAAGGACAGTAGAAATTGTTTAATTTTTAAAAAGAATCATACGCGTCTATAATAGTTTCGAATTTTGATACTAGAATTTAAAGTTTATTAGTTTTAAATAAGAATTACCACATATATATATTGTGTATACGATGCATCTGTTTTAAGAAATTTGAACTATTTTTGAAGCGTATGTTTCTTTTAAAAGCTTATGTCCATAGTTCATTTAAGAATACCCTTTATAAGAGTCTAGCTTCAGTATCACTATAAAATGAAAACCGAAAAAATGCAATATTACAGCGGGATGGTAGATGAAACTGACGAAACCGCTGGGAGGGTTCGCCACTGAAGAGCCAGGCCATCCCATTATTTTATCATTGCAGTAAGGTCAGTAGAAAATTGATTTATTTTTAAAAGAATCATACGTGTTTAAATTTCATATATATTTTCCCTTCTAAAAGTACTGGGGAGTTTGAAAAATTTCATTTGGTTTCAATCCCAACGAATAGAAAAACCCATTAATAGAATGTAATTTTCAATTTATAATATTGTATTGTATATTAATCACTTCTTTAAAAAATAAGAAATTCCAATTTAGATAAACTCATTTTAAAAAGATACGAAATTGGACAATTAAATATAAAAAACAGAAGTAGCCACAAACGAAGAATCGCATTTCCAACTTCCTTTGTTTTGTATTCGGCTGGCAATTTATGGAACACTTTCAAGGTCTCGGCTGTCAAATTATAAAAACCTGATCCTTATGCAACTTTCTCTATTTGAATTTAAATGGGACAGCTAGGATGCATAAATTCTTATTTGCATATTTTCACATTACACTTTTGCATAACGCTTCATGGAATTATGGAAAAGAAATGTGTTTTGAGTTGTTTTTTTTCAAGTTAAGAACTGAAAGCTTTCGCGTGATGCCATTACTGACGAAAAAAAGGAAAAACTAGGTTGAAAATAAATCTTAAAAATTCATAAAAGTTCTCAGAAAATTTTGATAATAGAGATGGGCGTGAATTAAAGGTTCTAGAATAATTGTAAAAGTATGCAACTCAAGTAGTGCAAAAGTATGCAACACAAGTAGTGCAAAAGTATGCAACACAAGTAGTGCAAAAGTATGTAACACAAGTAGTGCAAAAGTATGCAACACAAGTAGTGCAAAGGTATGCAACACAAGTAGTGCAAAAGTATACAACACAAGTCGTGCAAAAGTATGCAACACAATTTATCAATCAAGAGATTCGCAATAAGAGTTTCTTTATCAGTTAAAAAAAGAGAAGCTTTCAAGCGTCAGATCATCATCAGACCAAGCTCTAAAAATGAAGATGATCCATCGAATAACCAAAGTTTTTGAACGTCATTTGATTGGAAGAAATATATCAACCAATTATTTATTTAATTCTCAAAGTTTCAGTGACTTTCTGTCACCCTCTACATAGGAGTATTTATTTCTGAATCCTATCTTCTACCTATATATGTACACCATTTTATAAGATACATGTAAAGTGTCGCGTGTACATATATAGGTATAGAAGATAGAATTCAGAAATAACCATTCCCCTGAGGAGAATAATAGAAAGTCATTGAAACATCAGAAATTGAATAAAAATGGGTATCCAGAGCATCAACATGTTCTTATTTCAGGAATTCCTTGGCAACAATTCTCCACTTATAAAGAATATATCGCAATAAGGACAGTAGAAAAGAGTTTGTTTGATGTATAAAAGGAACATTTGTGCTTTAATGCATTCATTTACTATATACATACATACAGCTTTATTAAGATCACCGGTCTTATACAGATTCACAGCAGGAAGGAAGCATAGATGGAACTCCTATACTCCTGACAGTACAGAACCCAACAACAGCCTCCAGGTCCGACGTTATAACAGAATACACACACATACGGCTCTATTAAGACCACCGGTCTTATACAGATTCACAGCAGGAAGGAAGCATAGATGGAGCTCCTATACTCCTGACAGTACAGAACCCAACAACAGCCTCCAGGTCCGACGTTATAACAGAATATACACACATACGGCTCTATTAAGACCACCAGTCTTATGCAGATTCACAGCAGGAAGGAAGCATAGATGGAGCTCCTATACTCCTGACAGTACAGAACCTAACAACAGTCTCCAGGTCCGACGTTATAACAGAATACACACATATACGGCTCTATTAAGACCACCGGTCTTATATAGATGCACAGCAGGAAGGAAGCATAGATGGAGCTCCTATACTCCAGACAGTACAGAACCCAACAACAGCCTCCAGATCCGACACATGTCCAGTGGCCACACCGTGCATACGTTCATTTCCTATATAAATACATACGGCTCTATTAAGACCACCGGTCTTATACAAATTTACAGCAGAAAAGAAGCATAGATGGAGCTCCTATACTCCAGACAGTACAGCACCCAACAACAGCCTCCAGGTCCGACGCATGTCCAGTGGCCACACCGTGCATACGTTCATTTCTTATATAAAGAGTAGATACAAGAGTAGATACCAACCAACCATCTCTACCTACCATTACTGTACTACGGGGATGCAAAGTACGGCTGTTCAGTTCGGTAGATAAGAGCGAGTATAGAGAGAGGATCATTTGTAGAGAACTGGAACATGGCAGACAGCTGGTGTGTGACCATGGAAACCGTAGATGACAGATGTCTCTGGGTCACGCCATAATTGTCCATTCTACGTCTACACGTCGCCAATTTCAAGGTAGAATTCGCGTAGATCCTTGTCTATTCTTAATGAATCGGTTTCCAGAAAAAATTGTCTGTAGAATGTATTAAATAGAAATGGAGGGGTAAATATGCAAAAATGGACTGAATTGTGGGTGAATTCAGGATGTTTTTGTTTCTTATTCCCTTGAGTAAATATTACATAAATTCCATGAATTCATTCTCCTAGAGCTATCTCATGGAATGTGATATGTATAAATATAAATGTGTATCTCCTGAGGTGCAGATTTGTTGATTATGGCACCAGGATCCACGAACATTACACCTTGGTGAAAGTCTGACTGTAATTTGACGCCGTTCCTAACATGGAAGCCTTTACTGCCGACTCTAACATGAATACAGACACAACTCCTCCGTATCCCTGTAGATAAACCCTTGCTGAGGTCTATCAACCGGGTAAATTGAACTCAGGATTTTAAAAGAGGTCTTTCTCCTCTTCTAACAATGCTGCTATTGGTCCTCGACTGCATATTCGTCAGAGTTATTCTGCTTGTTTCGCAGCTGGCCTTCATATTTGTGAAGGTCGTTCCTCTATTCACCACCTGGGGACATGCCTTGTAGCAGTCAGCTCTGCCGAGGGATGTACTTGATATAAATGTAACCGATAGTTACTCAGAAATATTCAAATAAGGAAAACTAGATTTTTTGGCAAAGCGTTTCTTTATTTCGAAGTGTTTCAAACTTTCCAGCAAAGGTTTCTTTCCAACGGGCAAATCTAAAAACAAATAAAGAGAGATATTATTAGGGAAGGATCAGACTATATAGTAGAGCTTATAAATATAGTCTGTGATCCGACAAATCTATCTTCATTTGTTTTTTGGATTTGTACCATATCAAGTCGAATGGTTGCTCTGTCCCTATACAACTTTTACAAAGCAATAAGCACAGGAAAAATAACTTAGAGTCATCGTTATCTCCTCCACTACATGATGGTGATTGATCATCGTGAGGATATCGTTGTAAGCCGGCAATGAGAGAGGAGAATCTGACTGGTGTCTTAATAAAGGCTTTTGTGTGTTTGTAACATATAGAGGACATACTACATGATGGTGATTGATCATCGTCAGGATATCGTTGTAATGGGAGAGGAGAATCTGACTGGTGTCTTAATAAAGGCTTTTGTGTGTTTGTAACATATAGAGGATATACTACATGATGGTGATTGATCATCGTCAGGATATCGTTGTAATGGGAGAGGAGAATCTGACTGGTGTCTTAATAAAGGCTTTTGTGTGTTTGTAACATATAGAGGACATACTACATGATGGTGATTGATAATCGTCAGGATATCGTTGTAAGCCGACAATGAGAGAGGATAATCTAACTGTTGTCTTAATAAAGGCTTTTGTGTGTTTGTAACATATAGAGGACATACTACATGATGGTGATTGATCACCGTGAGGATATCGTTGTAAGCCGGCAATGAGAGAGGAGAATCTGACTGGTGTCTTAATAAAGGCTTTTGTGTGTTTGTAACATATAGAGGACATACTACATGATGGTGATTGATCACCGTGAGGATATCGTTGTAAGCCGGCAATGAGAGAGGAGAATCTGACTGGTGTCTTAATAAAGGCTTTTGTGTGTTTGTAACATATAGAGGACATACTACATGATGGTGATTGATCACCGTGAGGATATATATCGCTGTAAGCCGGCAATGAGAGAGGAGAATCTGACTGGTGTCTTAATAAAGGCTTTTGTGTGTTTGTAACATATAGAGGACATACTACATGATGGTGATTGATCACCGTGAGGATATCGTTGTAAGCCGGCAATGAGAGAGGAGAATCTGACTGGTGTCTTAATAAAGGCTTTTGTGTGTTTGTAACATATAGAGGACATACTACATGATGGTGATTGATCACCGTGAGGATATCGTTGTAAGCCGGCAATGAGAGAAGAGAATCTGACTGGTGTCTTAATAAAGGCTTTTGTGTGTTTGTAACATATAGAGGACATACTACATGATGGTGATTGATCACCGTGAGGATATCGTTGTAAGCCGGCAATGAGAGAAGAGAATCTGACTGGTGTCTTAATAAAGGCTTTTGTGTGTTTGTAACATATAGAGGACATACTACATGATGGTGATTGATCATTGTGAGGATATCGTTGTAATGGGGGAGGAGAATCTGACTGGTGTCTTAATAAAGGCTTTTGTGTGTTTGTAACATATAGAGGACATACTACATGATGGTGATTGATCATTGTGAGGATAATGTTGTAATGGGAGAGGAGAATCTGACTGGTGTCTTAATAAAGGCTTTGTGTGTGTTTGTAACATATAGAGGACATACTACATGATGGTGATTGATCATTGTGAGGATATCGTTGTATACCGGCAATGAGAGAGGAGAATCTGACTGGTGTCTTAATAAAGGCTTTGTGTGTGTTTGTAACATATAGAGGACATACTACATGATGGTGATTGATCATTGTGAGGATATCGTTGTATACCGGCAATGAGAGAGGAGAATCTGACTGGTGTCTTAATAAAGGCTTTGTGTGTGTTTGTAACATATAGAGGACATACTACATGAATGTGATTGATCATTGTGAGGATATCGTTGTATACCGGCAATGAGAGAGGAGAATCTGACTGGTGTCTTAATAAAGGCTTTTGTGTGTTTGTAACATATAGAGGACATACTACATGATGGTGATTGATCATCGTGAGGATATCGTTGTAATGGGAGAGGAGAATCTGACTGGTGTCTTAACAAAGGCTTTTGTGTGTTTGAATTTGTCCGTTTAAAGCTTGTAACACCTCAAAATATTGAAAATCTTTGTCTAAAAATATACCATTTTACTTATTATAATATAAATGGTTATACAGAAAGGGGACTGAATTCTTTCCAATATAAAAGATTGACGTCAAGATGATTTATCCGAAAACATGAGTTTCACACAAAATTCTCAGAAATATCTCATAATTCTGAGAAAGATAAAAGACTAAGAAGAAATTAGAGGGATATGATGTAAAATTCCATGATAATTGCTAACTACGATAAACAATGATAATGCTAATGGCAGACATGTTTATCTCGCCACTTCCGTATCCGGGAAACTAACTGCTTAGATAGAATTCCCTTTATAAATAGCCCAACGGATCTTTATTTAAATTTCCATTCAATCTCTTTATACTGAGACAAATATATTCCATTGTTGTTGTCGTGTCCAATGAAGAGCCTCAGATGTCTCCATGCATCTCTATCACAGCAGTCGCAATGTTCTCTATCTTGCTCTTCATTGGAAAATGGGTGCCGTTGCCATGTTAGTCACCTTGGAAATGAACCAGAATTTGGTCAAATATTCCAAGGGTCCAGGGGGGACTGGTGTGGTCGGACTTCTCCCCCCATATATTCCATTCAAAAAGTATATTACAATGTAAAATTGCGATAGGATGGTATCCATTTACCATAAATGGCACTTCTCCCTTTAAAAATACAGTAAAACAATACATTTAGGTCTATCACCTCAGTACAGGGCGTTATGATGGTAATAAAGAATAAGCCACAACACCAGTTTCAGAAAATTCAGACAACAAAGCTAACAACCAGTATACCTTGGTTTCGGGCTTTAGCCTTCATCAGTACAGGGACGGCTTCGTTTTCATGTCATCCTACGAGAGGATAATAAAGCACAATTTGAATTATAGATCATATCTACAAGGTAATAAGACCTAATCCAAATAAATTAGTAAGGTGTGACGTTTCGGCAATAACGTTGTTACCATAATCAGACAAAAAAATAAACGAGAAAATCATTTTCTTATTTATTCTTTTGTCTGATGATGGTAACAACGCTGTTGACGAAACGTCACACATTACTAATTTATTTGGATTATGTCTTATTACCTTGTATTCTACGGTAGTGGTTATAAAATGGGTCGAATTGGCCAAAAAAATGGTTTTAACAGGTGAAATAGCAGGGGCCGAATTGGAGGCCGGAATACAAACATTAACGTACTGGTAGTTTAGAGACCATTTGGAATAGTGTAAGGAATTCCAAGTAAGAGTAGTGGAGCACTTAGGAACGCGGACTTGGCTAAGTGGCCAGGATGAGGTCAAGGCATTGGTGGTGATGTTGAAATGAAGAACCTTGGGCCAAGGTGCCGACAAGAGTGGAACTGGGTCAGCATCCATGTTAATGCATTCTCTCTTGGCGTGTGATCGTTGCTCAAACTTCCCAACTTATTATTTCATTATTTCTTATCTCTTCCTTAATTACGACATAGCCCCTTCAGCTACACTTTTCTGTTTTCTAATTGAGAATGTAAAATTATTTCTTTGTGCACAACCTTTTTTTTCCAATTATAAATACACATATGGACGAAACTTAAGGAAGTAGAAGCCTTTGATAACGCCGGTCGTCTTTTTTTTTTTTTTTTTTGAGGAGATAGAAGAAATTTTGTTCACACATGGTTATCTTGAGTGTTTTCAATAAAATAACGGGGCCACACAGAAAGAGTCCAAACACTACCATAAAAGAACGGGGCCACACAGAAAGAGTCCAAACACTACCATAAAAGAACGGGGCCACACAGAAAGAGTCCAAACACTACCATAAAAGAACGGGGCCACACAGAAAGAGTCCAAACACTACCATAAAAGAACGGGGCCACACAGAAAGAGTCCAAACACTACCATAAAATAACGGGGCCACACAGAAAGAGTCCAAACACTACCATAAAAGAACGGGGCCACACAGAAAGATTCCAAACACTACCATAAAATAACGGGGCCACACAGAAAGCGTCCAAACACTACCATAAAAGAATAGGGCCACACAGAAAGAGTCCAAACACTACCATAAAAGAACGGGGCCACACAGAAAGAGTCCAAACACTACCATAAAAGAACGGGGCCACACAGAAAGAGTCCAAACACTATCATAAAAGAACGGGGCCACACAGAAAGAGTCCAAACACTACCATAAAAGAATAGGGCCACACAGAAAGAGTCCAAACACCACCATAAAATAACGGGGCCACACAGAAAGAGTCCAAACACTACCATAAAAGAATAGGGCCACACAGAAAGAGTCCAAACACTACCATAAAAGAATAGGGCCACACAGAAAGAGTCCAAACACTACCATAAAAGAACGGGGCCACACAGAAAGAGTCCAAACACTACCATAAAAGAACGGGGCCACACAGAAAGAGTCCAAACACTACCATAAAAGAATAGGGCCACACAGAAAGAGTCCAAACACTACCATAAAAGAACGGGGCCACACAGAAAGAGTCCAAACACTACCATAAAAGAACGGGGCCACACAGAAAGAGTCCAAACACTACCATAAAAGAATAGGGCCACACAGAAAGAGTCCAAACACTACCATAAAAGAACGGGGCCACACAGAAAGAGTCCAAACAATACCATAAAAGAACGGGGCCACACAGAAAGAGTCCAAACAATACCATAAAAGAACGGGGCCACACAGAAAGAGTCCAAACACTACCATAAAAGAACGGGGCCACACAGAAAGAGTCCAAACAATACCATAAAAGAACGGGGCCACACAGAAAGAGTCCAAACACCACTATAAAAGAACGGGGCCACACAGAAAGAGTCCAAACACCACCATAAAAGAACGGGGCCACACAGAAAGCGTCCAAACACTACCATAAAATAACGGGTTCACACAAAGAGTCCAAACACCACCATAAAATAACGGGGTCACACAAAGAGTCCAAACACTACCATAAAAGAACGGGGCCACACAGAAAGAGTCCAAACACTACCATAAAAGAACGGGGCCACACAGAAAGAGTCCAAACACTACCATAAAAGAATAGGCCACACAGAAAGAGTCCAAACACTACCATAAAAGAACGGGGCCACACAGAAAGAGTCCAAACACTACCATAAAAGAACGGGCCACAGAGAAAGAGTCCAAACACTACCATAAAAGAACGGAGCCACACAGAAAGAGTCCAAACACTACCATAAAAGAATAGGGCCACACAGAAAGAGTCCAAACACTACCATAAAAGAATAGGGCCACACAGATAGAGTCCAAACACCACCATAAAAGAACGGGGCCACACAGAAAGAGTCCAAACACCACCATAAAAGAATAGGGCCACACAGAAAGAGTCCAAACACTACCATAAAAGAACGGGGCCACACAGAAAGAGTCCAAACACTACCATAAAAGAACGGGGCCACACAGAAAGAGTCCAAACACTACCATAAAAGAACGGAGCCACACAGAAAGAGTCCAAACACTACCATAAAAGAACGGGGCCACGCAGAAAGAGTCCAAACACCACCATAAAAGAACGGGGCCACACAGAAAGAGTCCAAACACTACTATAAAAGAATAGGGCCACACAAAGAGTCCAAACACTACCATAAAAGAATAGGGCCACACAGAAAGAGTCCAAACACTACCATAAAAGAACGGAGCCACACAGAAAGAGTCCAAACACCACCATAAAAGAACGGGGCCACACAGAAAGAGTCCAAACACTACCATAAAAGAATAGGGCCACACAAAGAGTCCAAACACTACCATAAAAGAATAGGGCCACACAAAGAGTCCAAACACTACCATAAAAGAATAGGGCCACACAGAAAGAGTCCAAACACTACCATAAAAGAACGGAGCCACACAGAAAGAGTCCAAACACCACCATAAAAGAACGGGGCCACACAGAAAGAGTCCAAACACTACCATAAAAGAATAGGGCCACACAGAAAGAGTCCAAACACCACCATAAAAGAACGGGGCCACACAGAAAGAGTCCAACACCACCATAAAAGAATAGGGCCACGCAGAAAGAGTCCAAACACCACCATAAAAGAACGGGGCCACACAGAAAGAGTCCAAACACTACCATAAAAGAATAGGGCCACACAGAAAGAGTCCAAACACTACCATAAAAGAACGGGGCCACACAGAAAGAGTCCAAACACTACCATAAAAGAATAGGGCCACACAGAAAGAGTCCAAACACCACCATAAAAGAACGGGGCCACACAGAAAGAGTCCAAACACCACCATAAAAGAATAGGGCCACGCAGAAAGAGTCCAAACACCACCATAAAAGAACGGGGCCACACAGAAAGAGTCCAAACACTACCATAAAAGAATAGGGCCACACAGAAAGAGTCCAAACACTACCATAAAAGAACGGGGCCACACAGAAAGAGTCCAAACACTACCATAAAAGAATAGGGCCACGCAGAAAGAGTCCAAACACCACCATAAAAGAACGGGGCCACACAGAAAGAGTCCAAACACTACCATAAAAGAATAGGGCCACACAAAGAGTCCAAACACTACCATAAAAGAATAGGGCCACACAGAAAGAGTTCAAACACCACCATAAAAGAACGGGGCCACACAGAAAGAGTCCAAACACTACCATAAAAATAACGGGGCCACACAGAAAGAGTCCAAACACTACCATAAAAGAACGGGGGCACACAGAAAGAGTCCAAACACTACCATAAAAGAACGGGGCCACACAGAAAGAGTCCAAACACCACCATAAAAGAACGGGGCCACACAGAAAGAGTCCAAACACCACCATAAAAGAACGGGGCCACACAGAAAGAGTCCAAACACCACCATAAAAGAACGGGGCCACACAGAAAGAGTCCAAACACCACCATAAAAGAATAGGGCCACACAGAAAGAGTCCAAACACTACCATAAAAGAAAAGGGCCACACAGAAAGAGTCCAAACACTACCATAAAAGAACGGGGCCACACAGAAAGAGTCCAAACACCACCATAAAAGAATAGGGCCACGCAGAAAGAGTCCAAACACCACCATAAAAGAACGGGGCCACACAGAAAGAGTCCAAACACCACCATAAAAGAACGGGGCCACACAGAAAGAGTCCAAACACCACCATAAAAGAACGGGGCCACACAGAAAGAGTCCAAACACCACCATAAAAGAATAGGGCCACACAGAAAGAGTCCAAACACCACCATAAAAGAACGGGGCCACACAGAAAGAGTCCAAACACCACCATAAAAGAATAGGGCCACACAGAAAGAGTCCAAACACCACCATAAAAGAATAGGGCCACGCAGAAAGAGTCCAAACACCACCATAAAAGAACGGGGCCACACAGAAAGAGTCCAAACACCACCATAAAAGAACGGGGCCACACAGAAAGA
The DNA here is from genome assembly GCA_030710605.1 of Cordylochernes scorpioides. Classification (NCBI taxonomy): domain Eukaryota; kingdom Metazoa; phylum Arthropoda; class Arachnida; order Pseudoscorpiones; family Chernetidae; genus Cordylochernes; species Cordylochernes scorpioides. The sequence continues at coordinate 7,228,190 of CP092865.1, forward strand.
GTCCAAACACCACCATAAAAGAACGGGGCCACACAGAAAGAGTCCAAACACCACCATAAAAGAATAGGGCCACACAGAAAGAGTCCAAACACTACCATAAAAGAAAAGGGCCACACAGAAAGAGTCCAAACACTACCATAAAAGAACGGGGCCACACAGAAAGAGTCCAAACACCACCATAAAAGAATAGGGCCACGCAGAAAGAGTCCAAACACCACCATAAAAGAACGGGGCCACACAGAAAGAGTCCAAACACTACCATAAAAGAATAGGGCCACACAGAAAGAGTCCAAACACTACCATAAAAGAACGGGGCCACACAGAAAGAGTCCAAACACTACCATAAAAGAATAGGGCCACACAGAAAGAGTCCAAACACCACCATAAAAGAACGGGGCCACACAGAAAGAGTCCAAACACCACCATAAAAGAATAGGGCCACGCAGAAAGAGTCCAAACACCACCATAAAAGAACGGGGCCACACAGAAAGAGTCCAAACACTACCATAAAAGAATAGGGCCACACAGAAAGAGTCCAAACACTACCATAAAAGAACGGGGCCACACAGAAAGAGTCCAAACACTACCATAAAAGAATAGGGCCACGCAGAAAGAGTCCAAACACCACCATAAAAGAACGGGGCCACACAGAAAGAGTCCAAACACTACCATAAAAGAATAGGGCCACACAAAGAGTCCAAACACTACCATAAAAGAATAGGGCCACACAGAAAGAGTTCAAACACCACCATAAAAGAACGGGGCCACACAGAAAGAGTCCAAACACTACCATAAAATAACGGGGCCACACAGAAAGAGTCCAAACACTACCATAAAAGAACGGGGGCACACAGAAAGAGTCCAAACACTACCATAAAAGAACGGGGCCACACAGAAAGAGTCCAAACACCACCATAAAAGAACGGGGCCACACAGAAAGAGTCCAAACACCACCATAAAAGAACGGGGCCACACAGAAAGAGTCCAAACACCACCATAAAAGAACGGGGCCACACAGAAAGAGTCCAAACACCACCATAAAAGAATAGGGCCACACAGAAAGAGTCCAAACACTACCATAAAAGAAAAGGGCCACACAGAAAGAGTCCAAACACTACCATAAAAGAACGGGGCCACACAGAAAGAGTCCAAACACTACCATAAAAGAACGGGGCCACACAGAAAGAGTCCAAACACCACCATAAAATAACGGGGGCCGCACAGAAAGAGTCCAAACACCACCATAAAATAACGGGGCCGCACAGAAAGAGTCCAAACTCCACCATAAAATAACGGGGCCACACAGAAAGAGTCCAAACACCACCATAAAATAACGGGGCCACACAGAAAGAGTCCAAACACTACCATAAAATAACGGGACCACACAGAAAGAGTCCAAACACTACCATAAAAGAACGGGGCCACGCAGAAAGAGTCCAAACACTACCATAAAAGAACGGGGCCACACAGAGTCCAAACACTACCATAAAAGAACGGGGCCACACAGAAAGAGTCCAAACACTACCATAAAAGAACGGGGCCACACAGAAAGAGTCCAAACACTACCATAAAAGAACGGGGCCACAGAAAGAGTCCAAACACTACTATAAAAGAACGGAGCCACACAGAAAGAGTCCAAACACTACCATAAAAGAACGGGGCCACACAGAAAGAGTCCAAACACTACCATAAAAGAACGGGGCCACACAAAGAGTCCAAACACTACTATAAAAGAACGGAGCCACACAGAAAGAGTCCAAACACTACCATAAAAGAACAGGTCCACACAGAGTCCAAACACTACCATAAAAGAACGGGGCCACACAAAGAGTCCAACCTCTGCTATCAAAAATCGAGGCCACCAAAAAGCCGGAAGTTGTCAGGGCGGGGAACACAGCTGCCTGGCCTTGGACCATAACTCCTCAAGAGACTTGGCTCGCTGCCAGAGTCCGTGCCGAGTTTGGAGCCTCCTCTGGCCGAGTTCCAGGGAGGACTTGTGGCTGAGGACCTGTAGCTGGACTGTTTACCAACTCCCCACAGATCACGTAGATCCCGCAAGCAACACCGTCGCACAGGAAAGATAAAAACAAACTCTATAATGAACGAAATCTTCTTTATCTACAGAACTGAAACAAGTAAACGTTGTTTTATTTTTCACATAAAACTCACAAATCTTTTAACATGATTGATTCTATAGAATATATACCATCATTACCTTGATGGACCCGTGATGTCAAAGTGGATTCTCCACTTTTGCCGGTCACAATGTCCTAAATGTCATCCTTCACCAGCAGAAATTCTTGGTCATGAGATCTTCCTAACTCACTCATGATCTCCCCCCAGTCTTCTCCTAGCAAAGATACATCGTATATATCTGTTCATTTGAGAGCAGTCGTCCTGGTTTAATGGCAAATGGTAAGGACACACAGGAGACAGAATCCAGGGGCAAACACCCGTGAGAAATAGATGGCGGAGAGGAAAGAGAAAGTTCGAGTACCACCCTGGGAACAACAGGCATGGAGATCACCTCAGTGAGAACTGTCAACTCATCATCAAATCCAGGTGGTTTTAAACTCTTCTCGGTATAGGATAAATTAGTTCCAAGGAGGAAGGAGATGAAACGGGGATTTCCCAGAAATGTTTGTTTTAGAAGACTGGACATATGGTCACCCCAGAGTTGTTCTGACCAAGCAATATTCTCTTCCATCTTCTCATATTTCCATACAGACCATCTTTATGTAAATATTACATAATATTACGACATGTGTGTATCTAAATTAGTCCAAGTCAAACAGGATGAGTGTTACTACAGTACCAGTGACAAGTCACAGAAATCAGTAGACCACAGTAGAAGAAGTGGTTCTTGAGTCTTCCTGATAAATCTCGGACAATAAATTCAACTCCAGAAGTACGTGAACACGCCAAAATATGCATAAACAATAGAACAATGAAAGAATGTGAAATATAGAACAGGTGGTATATATAAATTAAGGGAAAATATTATCAACTATTATAAAATATTCGCTCAATTAAAAACTTCCTTTTTGTTGTTGTGTTTTAAGATCCAATCATAAACTATGGCGTGTTTATAAGGTAACAAAATCCATTTCAATTCATAATCCATATTCGTTGTAATATTGCATTCTGTTGAAGAGAGATTGCAAACTCGTGGTTAAAAATAAAAACATAAACATATTACAAAAGGTGATAAGGCACAATTTGAATTATAGATTATAAACACAAAATAATAAGACCAAATCCAAACGTCACACAATATTACAAAAGGGTTAACACTTTTACAAATAATACTTTAGAATAAAAATTAAAAGAGAAAGGGGGGGGGGGGGGATCTCCTGATTGTGCAACTAAAAGTTGCTGATGGTTTCCGCCATCTATCGGAATAAATATCAAATAATCGTTGATTTTTAATTATTCCAAAATTGGACAAATACCCTTTCCTTATTAATCAAGAAGATCTAACCACGTACGCGTTTCGGGCTGTTGGCCCTCGTCAGCGTAGTGCAAGCTGTACCTCAACGACCAAAAAAAAGTTGATCTTTGTGGCATTCTGAAAAAATCATGAAACCGGTATTTAAAGCCGGACAGTCGCGAGAGCACCAAACTATTTGAAATAAATATGATACATTTTCTAAAGTGAAAATAAAAAATAGTACAAAAGGTGAAATTGTGCTATTTTTTTACTTTAGAAAATGTGTGTCAAAACATCCTTTAAGATAATATTAGATGTGAAACTAGACTCTAGAGAATTCAGAAGGCCATGTGTTATGTAAAGGTTTTGGGGAAAACGTGTCACTTGAGAGGCAGGCAGCGATGTTTATATATATCCTGCTGTGACAGCAACTCCCTAAGCCTAACTGTCCTCATCCGGTCGTTTATTCTCACATCAAATAGCGTTGTTTCCACATCACTATATCTTCATTATTCACTGAATTATTAACCTAGATTGGCAAAAGAAATGGCAATAAATATTATACTTAAAAAATCCTTTCGCAATATAAATTTATTTTATTAAATTCGAGCTTTCGATCATCAACGGGCAAAAGAAGGATATTTAATCCCATTGAATTCACTCAAATCATCTTTCACCTGATGAAGAGCGAGAACCCGAAAGCTTTCAGTTAAATAAAATAAAAGAAACTTCTTGCTAAAATATTTTATATTAAATTTATATAGGCAACTAAAGAAACACCTCTGCTTTTAAAAACTACATTGTTTTAATGCATTTTTGAAGGAAGAGGTATCTCTTATAGTACATGAATACTCTCCTCCTTTATATTATGATTTAGATATGTAAATAATGTGTAGATATGTAAAATTGAACAAAGATTTACAAAAATGCTAAAACATTTTTATTTATCTTGCAGATAGAGGTTGCCTGGCCGGCATCAGTTCTTAAGAGAAACTTCGGACACTTTCTTATACAGTCATAGACAAAACTTAAGGAAGTTGTACCTTTTAGCATGTATATCGGTATTCAGACAATATACTCATAGACAAAACTTAAGGAAGTTGTACCTTTTAGCATGTATATCGGGATTCAGACAATATACTCATAGACAAAACTTAAGGAAGTTGTACCTTTTAGCATGTATATCGGGATTCAGACAATATACTCATAGACAAAACTTAAGGAAGTTGTACCTTTTAGCATGTATATCGGGATTCAGACAATACACTCATAGACAAAACTTAAGGAAGTTGTACCTTTTAGCATGTATATCGGGATTCAGACAATATACTCATAGACAAAACTTAAGGAAGTTGTACCTTTTAGCATGTATATCGGGATTCAGACAATATACTCATGGACAAAACTTAAGGAAGTTGTACCTTTTAGCATGTATATATCGGGATTCAGACAATACACTCATGGACAAAACTTAAGGAAGTTGTACGTTTTAGCATGTATATATCGGGATTCAGACAATACACTCATGTACAGAACTTAAGGAAGTTGTACCTTTTAGCATGTATATCGGGATTCAGACAATACACTCATGGACAGAACTTAAGGAAGTTGTACCTTTTAGCATGTATATCGGGATTCAGACAATACACACATGGACAAAACTTAAGGAAGTTGTACCTTTTAGCATGTATATCGGGATTCAGACAATACACACATGGACAGAACTTAAGGAAGTTGTACCTTTTAGCATGTATATCGGGATTCAGACAATACACTCATGGACAAAACTTAAGGAAGTTGTACGTTTTAGCATGTATATATATCGGGATTCAGACAATACACTCATGGACAGAACTTAAGGAAGTTGTACCTTTTAGCATGTATATCGGGATTCAGACAATACACTCATGGACAGAACTTAAGGAAGTTGTACCTTTTAGCATGTATATCGGGATTCAGACAATACACTCATGGACAAAACTTAAGGAAGTTGTACCTTTTAGCATGTATATCGGGATTCAGACAATACACTCATGGACAAAACTTAAGGAAGTTGTACCTTTTAGCATGTATATCGGGATTCAGACAATACACTCATGGACAAAACTTAAGGAAGTTGTACCTTTTAGCATGTATATATCGGGATTCAGACAATACACTCATGGACAAAACTTAAGGAAGTTGTACCTTTTAGCATGTATATATCGGGATTCAGACAATACACTCATGGACAAAACTTAAGGAAGTTGTACCTTTTAGCATGTATATCGGATTCAGACAATACACTCATGGACAAAACTTAAGGAAGTTGTACCTTTTAGCATGTATATCGGATTCAGACAATACACTCATGGACAAAACTTAAGAAGTTGTACCTTTTAGCATGTATATATCGGGATTCAGACAATACACTCATGGACAAAACTTAAGGAAGTTGTACCTTTTAGCATGTATATATCGGGATTCAGACAATACACTCATGGACAAAACTTAAGGAAGTTGTACCTTTTAGCATGTATATCGGATTCAGACAATACACTCATGGACAAAACTTAAGGAAGTTGTACCTTTTAGCATGTATATCGGATTCAGACAATACACTCATGGACAAAATTTAAGGAAGTTGTACCTTTTAGCATGTATATCGGGATTCAGACAATAACTCTGAAAGAAATTACAGTGACCTTTATTGAAGACACACGAGATAACCAAGTGTGAACAAAATTGCCTCTGTCTCCTTAAAAAAAAAAAAAAAAAAAAGACGATTGGCGATATCAAAGACTATCCACTTCCTTAAGTTTTGTCCATGAGCGTATTTTAATATAAGTTACTGTACTGTGTCTATTTATTTTTTAAATTCTTTCGTGTTGATATTACAGAAAACATATTTTGTTTGTTTATATAATAATTTGCATAATCATATGGTCAAGATCCGGGAAGGAAGTGAATCTGCAGCTAGAATTATATGTAAATAGAGAGATGGCGTTATTCCAACAGTAAACTTGGCAGGTATCCATTTATCTTTTCTTTTTTACAAACTTTCTCTCCATGTTGGAAGTTAAACAAAATGAGAAAATCTTCTCTGTATCATGTTATTAGTTGGAAACTAGAATTAGGGATAAGTTTCTTGTGGATATTTTAATAGATTTTCTTAAGCTTTCGAGCTCCATGTTCTTCTTCAAAGGGATTCACTTTATACTACATCGCACCGCCAAAACAGCCTTCAACAAGTCAATTCTCAGTGTGGAACTCACGAAATGGAAGGTTGTATATGCGACTCATAATATATTTATAGATAGAAACTTTTTGCTGGATAATCATAAATACTATGATATAAAGGGGTTGCTTCTCACGTCAAAATAGACGTCAAAAACTAAGCGCCATCTCTTGACCGTCTCCGAAAACTAGCAGACTAAGGTCAGTAACAAAACTAAATCTTTGGAAAACTTAGAAGCGCCTATCTGGAAACAATTATTCCAGACTAATGGACTTCGTTAGTCCAGGTCGGATTTTATTCCATGAGAACTACAAGGGATCAAATGGAATCTTCACAATCTTTAAAAAAATAATGTTCAAATGGAAATGTAGCTAGGCCAAATATATGGCCAAAATATAGATGAATATTTTGCTGTATTTAGCCTATGGTTCAACATAATTAGCCATTAGCGACTTAAAAAAATTAGACATGAATGCATTAGACAGAGTCATATGCCTATGAAAACTAAATGTAAAAAAACAAAGAATTCATACAAATACAGGAAAACTCCCAAGACAGGTAAATCCTAAGATAGGTGAATGTTAAGACAGGCGACTTCTAAGGCAGGTGAATGTTAAGACAGGTGACTTCTAAGGCAGGTTTTATCTATGGTGGTTCTATAGATTTCTCCAAGGCGCCAGAGACGTAATCGAGAAGAGGCCAAATTGATGACTGTAAAAGGAAGCTTATGGTTGGCTCTCTGCCAAGGTCGCATCCAAAGATGGCTGCTTCCAGGAAATGTCTGGAGAGAGAATAAACGGGGATAAATAGATCTCATCAAGGGACTGATAGCTTCAAACAGAATCTATTCACGTGGCCCTGAACTTTTCCTTTCAGACAAGAATGTTCAAGACGTTGCAAGACATATTTCTCAATTTGATGTTATCCGGTTTGCCAAGGTTGTTCTTACTAATCTCCTTCCGTTATTTACACAATGTTTTCTTCCTTTTCTTAGAAATCTTTCTAATCAATATTCTTCTACCAGCATGTTTAGTTCCTTATTATTTTTTTGCTTCTTTTTTATCTATAGAATATTGTCGCGGAGGTAAATAAAGCAAGGGCAAGTTTGGAAATAATTAATTTATTATAAGGGGTATTTATATGGAGAGAGAGAGTACAACTTACCCCAAGTTAAAGATAATCCTAATGAGCGACGTCAGCCACCCCGCCGCCAGATTCCGAGAACCCCTCACACCCGTGGCCCCGGAGTCCAGGGATGATTGACAGGTGTCCCATGAGGCCTCTTGTGACCGGAGTTTAGAGCTACTTGACAATATGGTAGTTTCAATATAGGTCGATACAAAACATTACAAACTACACTTTTAATTGATTTTTTGCAGGCTCCAAATGTGTCTCTGTTATTTCTATTATCCTTATATTACCTGTAAGACCATAAGGTGCCATCTATATATATGAACTAATAAGTACGAATTTTTCATTTTCAAATATACGTTCGAAAGATTAGAATCCTCTGAAATGTAAATAATAATCAAAAAATGGCTTCCGAGGATTATTTTCTTGCTTTATTTACATATTTCTCTTAAGCTTTCGGGTATTATAAACCTTTCTATAGGAATATATTGTGGCGAAGAAATAATTATTTATAATTTGATTATTCAATATAAAATAATAATCGAAAATATTTATTTGCGTGCTTGCTCTAGATTCTCTAGCTGTAGATAGTTTTGTTGATTTGTTATTAATTGTCGACTCTCTCTAGTCGCCGTGACGTCATCAATAAATACTTGCACACCTTCAGATATACAAAGACTTGATTTCTACGCTACAATATGACAAAAAGGAGACCGTTTTTTTTTATTATGTTTTATTATTATTTTCTAATATAGCGAATCTTTAACTGTCTATACTGCGATTCAAATATTATATGTAATTCCACTGTTTCCTTCTCTAAGCTCTTATATCCATAACTTATTTACATAACTAAGAATTTATCCTACAGTGTCACCCACATTGGTTTGAATTATGTAAACCCATCCTACGCTCCAATAGGAATTCTCTTTTTCTCTTTCGACCCTGTAGCCTTTATCAATACACCCTTAATCTGCCTTAGGGTCCTCTGAGGCTCGTAGTAAAACGCGGTTAGCGCGGGAAGATGTGAGATACTACTGTTTACACCTCTTGGGTCCTCATGATACGCTCGGAAAGAATACTCCCTATGGGGCATACATATAATGAAGGTTTTAAAAAGTCCATGATCCCAACCAGCAGTTTAGAATCCCAAAGAGTGTCACCCTGTCTACCCCTTCAACCCCAGGGGTGTGGGGCGGGAACCGCTCTTTACCCATGCCAGCCATTTCAGAACCAGTCAGTATTTAGGAGAGCCTGGGACCACCAAAGTTCACAGAGGAATCTGTACGGCAAGTTTACAGTACCTAAACAGTCGTTGTTTGTTTGGCGAACGTTTTGAGAATGTAAACAGCCGTACCGCCGTTACAGCGGATGTTGACAACGGGTTTATCAACTCGCTGATACGGCCTCCATGGAAGCACCGATTTTAGGTCTACGACCATAATAGGATATACTTGAGAAAGTAGAGTTTTGAAGATCCATTCCAGTTTGAAGAAACAATCCCAGTTTTGAAGATCCATCCCAGTTTGAAGAAACAATCCCAGTTTTAAAGATCCATCCCAGTTTGAAGAAACAATCCCAGTTTTGAAGTGATCTATCCCAGTTTGAAGAAACAATCCCAGTTTTGAACATACATCCCAGTGTGAAGAAACAATCCCAGTTTTGAAACTCTATCCCAGTTTGAAGAAAAATCCCCTTTTTGAAACTTATCCCAGCTCGAAGAAACAATCCCAGTTTTGAAGTGCTCCATCCGAGTTTTGAAAAAACAATCCCAGTTTTGAAGATCCATCCCAGTTTGAAGAAACAATCCCAGTTTTGAAGTGCTCCATCCGAGTTTTGAAAAAACAATCCCAGTTTTGAAGTGCACCATCCCAGTTTAAAGAAAACAATCCCAGTTTGAATATACATTCTCCGTCGTTTTGAATTTACTATTCCCATTTTGAATTTTCACCCACTCATGACGCTATATCGATATTTTGACGACGCTTCCAATACGACTCCATCATAAATCCGACACTTCATTTTCCCTGAAGATGTCATCTCCACCCCACTCTCCCTAACATTCGATCCACTTCTCACCTGCGTCAACGTCACAGCTGCGTGCCAGTCAACACGTGACTCAGACCTGACTCACGTGTTAGCAGGTGAAGGTTACGCCAACTTGAAGGAAGGTGGAAGAAAACACATTAACTTCCCTGAACACGTCTCATGTTTAACCAACAGAAACATGACTTCCAACATAACCTATGTCCGCATAGGCAACTAACTAGTTCATTAGCAGCTTAGCCAACCTCTTATATCAGTGCAACATCCCGATGTTTAAACAACACCGACAGAAATATGGATTCTAAGTCAACCTAACCTTTGCCAACATAGGTAAACGTTTACCAAGGAACTTCATTTCAACAAAGGTTAAGCCATCCAAGCTTTTCAGCCACGGTTCTTGAACGGTTTATTATGAACTAGATTTGGTACATTTTTCAGTTCGAATCCTCGTATATAATAAGAAAACCGAAACCTGTAGCTATCTACCGATATTTTTCTTCAAGTAGAAAGATGAATCAACGTTGTTGTGTGGTTATCGGTAAGATGATGTTGACTTAAGCCTACTCGAGGTATCTTCAGCGGAAGTCGGGTTTAGGCACAAAGATTAGTGTTATCGTGATTTAAGAGTACTTAAGTAGATGACACCGAGAGATGAAACTTTCTTGGTATACCGATTGCCGACAGAGCAAACATGTGTGCTGAAATGGGGCGCAACAACCATGTTTTTTACCCCTAGTACACGTGGTACAGGCCATCATAATCATGGTGGGTAGTTAGCGACTGCTTTTACTGTAAGTGCACCACATATCTACACATGTGAAAAGCAGTTCGAATTTTGCACTTACCAATCAATGTGCCAGAGTTCTGTTTGATTACTTGCACTCGCTGGTTTTTACTATTATATTATAAACATATTTACATATTTCTGATTTGCATATGAGGGTAAAAGGTGGTTGAGATGTAAAATCAACTAAAGAAAGCAATATGCAAATCAGGAGAGATTGAACAGTTACCATCGTTGTAAAGAAACGTTTCACCTTTATAATCTATAGAATTAGCGTTGTTTTTGGACATCAAACGTTCTCGGATGATTATAAACCAAAGAATTGTTCAAATCAATGGATTCGGAAGAACGCTCAGGACTTGCTCGAGGCTGGTGATGTCCTTCTACAGGATCACGTCAGCCCTCGAGGCCCCAACGGACATCTGTGGCAGGAATTCCTTGGCTGTGCTCCAAGGCCGTTTCTGACGTAAAAACACTTCCGGCGCGTCCTGGGGACAAAAGAGGCGATTTTATGGACGCGTTGTCAGGACCTTGAGATTTCTCAACGATCCATGGATCTGCTTGTCTTCAATCCTTGCATCATCGAAGATCGTGTCTGAGGAATGTTCAAGACTCGTGAAGGCTTAGCCTGAATTGGCCGACAGTTTTATGGACGTTTTGTCAGGACCTTGAGATTTCTCAACGACCCATGGATCTGCTTGTCTTCAATCCTTGCATCATCAAAGATCGTGTCTTAGGAATGTTCAAGACTTGTGGATGCTTAGCCTAAATTGTCCGACAGTTTTATAGACGTGTTGTCAGAACCTTGGGATTTTGTATCGTCCCATGGATCGGCTTGTCTTCAATCCTTGCATCATCGAAGATCGTGTCTTAGCAATGTTCAAGACTCGTGGATTATTAGCTTAAATGGGAAGACAGTTTTATGGACGTGTTGTCAGAACCTTTGGATTTTGTATCCGTCCCATGGATCTGCTTGTCTTCCCTCCTCCAAACTAGGCGTTATGACCCGGCTTCGCCTAGATTCTTCACAAGTGAATGTTTACTCAACGAATATTGTTTTTAACAAATGTTAATCATCATGATTATAGATAACAATAATTAGTAGTAGTAGTATCAATATATAGTGGAAAATGATAGGAAATCATCAATATATCATCATTACTTTATAACTCCAAATTATGCGAATTAGATCATTTTTAATATCCAAAAATGATTATTTCAACGTGCATAAACTTTTTTGGAAATATTTTCTACGATATAATGGAAACCTCATCTGAATTAGACATGGAAATTTCAAGTTGTCAGTGGACAAATAATATTGACTTCCCTTTATATATAAATTGATATAAAGCACAAAAAAAATATATATATATATATTCAAAGACAATATGCATTTCTATTACGACATTTTTCTTGGTTTATTGTACTCGGCGGAATATAAAATTATACGAATAAAGGTGAAAATAGACTATATTGTATATATATAGATATGGCTGATATTTTTGATAAAAAAAAACGACCAAAATGGATACCGAAGCCTGGATAAATGACGGTAAATATATATATATTTACTTATGTCTACTTTTGAATAAATTCTCTCCCTATTAAATCGATTTAAAGTTTTCGGTTTTCTGATCAACTCTGAAAAAATAATAGATGATTATTGATTCTAGAAAACTTCTGAAGTAAAAATGTCTTATGTAGGTCCTTTCTTTTGACTTAGGGTCAATGAGGTCTTTTTAAATTGTCTAAAGCTAAAACCATTGTATCTCCTGCTAAAGACTATGTATTCCATGGTTTCGTGAAGAGACAACCATTCAGCCATTTTGATCATGTTTTCAAAATGGCTACTAAAGACAAGTTTATTTGCATAATGGTGTACAATTTCCTTAACAATACAGAAATCTTCATTGTCATATGATTCAATAAAGGTAATTTATAAATTTGTCTGAGATAAAAGATCAGGCAAGGTGACATCGCTTAATAAACGAATGGGTAATAGTTTCAGATCTCCTATTGTGTGAAAACTCAAGATATTTCTGAAGGATTCCCATTGAACAGTACTGGTGTATGTGCAGATAGGATGTCTGCTCCAAATTCTTCAGATGATCATCGTATCCGTCCAGAAAAAACGTCTGGTGATGGGTAAGTTCCTTTTTATCAACTTCTTTCTTATCCTCTCTCTCTCTCTCACGCTTGTTCGGCGGTACATATACTAAAATTGGAACGATACAGAGAAGATTAGCATGGCCCCTGCGCAAGGATGACACGCAAAATCGTGAAGCGTTCTCTCTCTCTCTCTCTGCCATAACCTTCAATACATCCCATGGCTTATTCTTTCTTTATCAATATCGTCAATTCTTCTGTCTTATCTCCTCCATATTCTTCCTTTATATAAAATTTTTCCATTATTCTCTCTTTTTCATTATCCTTACTCTATCACTCTTTCTTCTTTTATTTTGTAATTTTTTCCCTTCTTCTTTATTTACACTTTCTCTACTAATATCCTCCCTTATCCTATTTCTTCCTTTTTTTTCTATTATCCTATATATCTATACTATTATACTTTATTCTCTTTCTATATTTATTATTCTTCCACTATCATAACTCCTTTATTCTTCTTTCTCTATCCTATCTCTTTTTCATTATCTCTCTCTCTCACATCTTTCATTATCACATATCTTTCATTATCCTATTTCTCTTTAATTCTTCTTTCATTATCTTATTTATTTCATTCTTCTTTCATTGTCCTATTTCTTTCATTCTTTATTTCTTTGATTATCACATATCTTTCGTTCTTTTTCCTTTATTCTATATCTTTTATTCTTCCGTTATCATATTTCTTGCATTCTTCTTCCTTTTTATCTCTTTATTTTCTTCTTCCACTATCCTATATCTTCCATTATTATTCTTCATTTGCCAATGCTTATTCTTATTTTATCCTATTAATTGCCTTCCTCCTTTTTTTTATCTTTCCTCTTCCATTGCTTTCTTCCTTCATACAATCGATATCTTTTACACTTTCTCTTTTTATTTTGCTCATCTATTTTTCTCCATCCCTTTTTCCATTTTATCCCTATTTCCTCTCTTGGTTCCCCCTCATTTTATCTTCCTTTTCATACTAATATATCCTTCTTTTCTTGAGAAGTGGCCAGGATCCTCAATTCTAACCAGCTAGTTCTAAAATTGGTCCCAAAACTACAATTTCTTTATAAAAAGTCTAAAATGACGAATATTATCCTTTTTTTTACTACTATCTTATCATGATATCAAATAATATTTTATTTATAATCAATAATAGGATTTTCAAGTTCAAAATATTTCGAAATATAGAGAATAATCGCTATTGTTATTGTCATTTAATTGTCACACATCTCGTTTCAAAATATTTTATTTTGTGTTGGTCATTTTTTTTTCCTTTTTAAAAAACATGTATCAATCCTCCTTAACCCCCCCCCCCCCCCCTTTTTTTTTTTATTTTACGTAAAACTACTTCAATTGTAATTTAATGACGCTATGTGGCGTTGAGTATTTTTATACAAAATGTAATGCCTTGACAAAGGTTGACGTTCATTTAACCGAAATATTCAAAAATAAATCTTTTTATTAAATCCAATATATGTGTTTGTATTATCAAAGATGTTTATAATGTGTGTTGTGTATGTTGTTATGTGGGTATAAGTATATAGATATATAATAATAAATAGTTATTTAATTTTATAGTCCAGTTTTGTATTAAGATTATCTTCACTATTATGATCATTTAAATTCAAATTATAAAATTTGTAAAATGTTATTAATTTGTAGATAGAGAGAGAAAAAAAAAATCCTTTACTTCTACTACATCCTCAAGTTAATTATATATTTATAATTAATAACAATAAAAATTAACAAAGTAACGTCTATTACATCGGCTTTTACACGTCATTCAGACATACTCTAATCCTATATATAGAATAATCGAAGAGAGAATATATATAATAGTTAGAAAAAAGAGAGAAAGACAGAACCATGCACTTTTAATCAAACTAATAATAAGGAAAAAAAAAAAAAGAAAGAGTTTTATAAAGAAGGTAGATAAGATTGTTAGTATATATATATATATTTTTTTTATGATTTTATATTTTATCCTTTTTTTTTTAAAGATTTTTAAAGGTTTTTTTATTTTATAATATGATTATAAATAGTTGTATTTAGTAATATATCTATAGTATGAATTAACATTTGTTATAAGTTTGGATATTATGTTTTGAAACCCTAATGGTAGACCAGACATACACAAAAGACTTTAGATTGAAATGAATTGGAAAAAGAGATCTGCTGGAACGGGGATCTTCAGATAAAAATTCCAGCGACATTTCACCCCTTCTTTATTATGTCATAGATCTCTTTTAAACCGGATTTTATGTGTTAATATTAAGTTGTTTCAGTGAAATATTTAAATGAACATATATAACAGATACAAGTGTTAACAAATTCAAACTGTAACCTACCTCGGCCGCGGCGTCCTCCATTGTAAATATCTATTTCTGGCTGACACATGTCGCGGGAGGGGAATGTCCCCCCACATTTCAAATTTAGACCATTTATTCAGAATTTTTTTGAACAACAAGATAATTAAAGAAGAAAGGAAAAATAGTTAAAGGAAGAAAGCTAAATTTTATAATCTTTACAGCTAGTTATATCAAAATAACTGATTTAACACTTATTCATCTTTTAATATTCCTTTAAAAAGGCAAATTATAAGAGTTTAATAAAGCTATTAATTGTGCAAATTCACCCTTATTTAACCTCCATTTTCCTCCCCAGAAATTGGAGATTAAACAAAAATGAACTATATACTTTAACACTTTAAAAATCTTGTGAAAAAATCTTTTAATCAGTTATTTAATCAAAGTTTAATTAACTGTTAAAGATTATAAATTTGTATTAGTTAATGTTAAGAGAAATTATAGAAAGTTGATTTCATAAATGGATATTTCCATTTATTTTTTTTTTTATATTTTATAATTGATATACTGTTGAAATATTTTACTTGTTTGATACTAAATTTGTTTTTAATAAATTCCATGTTTAAATTTTTAACATCTTCTATGAAATTATCTAATATATTATTTATTCTATAAAATCTTAGAAACTGACCATAATATATACCTTTACAGCAATTTAGTGATATATTAGAATTCATATTACAGTATTTTATAATATTGAAATTATAATTACTCTTTTTATTATAAACTCTAACAGCATTATTTGTAAGGTCTATATTCAAGTCTAAAAAGTTAACTTTTTTGTTTCTATAAATTTTTTCATTGTTCTTAAGTTTCAAGTATTTAGGATATATTTCAGGTATTAATTTTTTAAACAGTGGATTATTAAATATTATTATGTCATCTACATATCGGAATATTTGCCAATTAATATTATTTTGTAGAAAGTATTCTCTTTCGTACCAGAACAATATTAGATTTGCTAATAACGGACTAGAAGAAGTACCCATGGGAACGCCTTCTGATTGAATATATATTTTATTTTTAAATTCTATATAGTTAAAATTTAAAAATGTTTCCAGTAGAGTTTTTGCTGTTTTAAGATCTAATTTAAATGTTTTATATCTGTTATGAATAATTTTAATGTAGAAAGTTTTGTCATTAATGAATTCATTAAATAAATTGGTTATTTTATTATTTAGATCTCTTAAATTTATTTTAGAATATAGGTCCTCAAAGTCAAATGTGTGTACTGTTTCAATGTTTGTCCAATTGTTCATTAAATAATTAATGATTTTTTTATTTGAGTCGATAAATTTATAATTATATTTATTAGTTAATTTATTTATAATAAATTGTAGTGTTGAGGCTAATTGTATATAAAATTTTTTATGACTGAATTTATACCAGATGTGATTGTTCTGAAAGAAATAGGTTTTTTGTGTAGTTTAGGAATTATATAGAACTTTGGTATGTTTGGATTTTTGTGGTTATTATAAATTTTTAGTGAATTTTCAACATTTTTGATGTCTTTTTTGATTTTTGTGCCTGTAGTTCTAGCAAAAGTGTATTTATGATTATTATCAATTTCCTTTTTTAGTATATCGTGGTATAGATTTTTACAAATTAAAGATAAATTATTGGGACATTTATCTATAGGAGTGATAATATAGTCCTTCTGTAAATTAATTATATTTTCTTTAAAAGAAGGAATGTCTGAATTGGGTTTTGTGTATTTAAGTGTATTATTATAATAATTTATAATTTCCTTTTTAATATTATGTTTCCATTCCAGAAAAGTAAATTCTGGAATACTGTATTTTATACTAGTTTTATTTATGAAAATATCTATATCTTTTAATATAGATTTAATTGTATTATTATAATTGTGTTTAATTTGAGGTATATATTTATACCCTTTATTTAAAATTTCTTGATATTCTGGATTTAAAAAAGAAAAGTTGCTAGTTAATATATGACCTGAGAACTTATATTTATCAATATAGTTGTTGCAATTACATTTAATTTTTTTAAAATTTGCCAAATTATTAATAAATTGGTTAAAAAAATTAAATGTAATTGCAACAACTATATTGATAAATATAAGTTCTCAGGTCATATATTAACTAGCAACTTTTCTTTTTTAAATCCAGAATATCAAGAAATTTTAAATAAAGGGTATAAATATATACCTCAAATTAAACACAATTATAATAATACAATTAAATCTATATTAAAAGATATAGATATTTTCATAAATAAAACTAGTATAAAATACAGTATTCCAGAATTTACTTTTCTGGAATGGAAACATAATATTAAAAAGGAAATTATAAATTATTATAATAATACACTTAAATACACAAAACCCAATTCAGACATTCCTTCTTTTAAAGAAAATATAATTAATTTACAGAAGGACTATATTATCACTCCTATAGATAAATGTCCCAATAATTTATCTTTAATTTGTAAAAATCTATACCACGATATACTAAAAAAGGAAATTGATAATAATCATAAATACACTTTTGCTAGAACTACAGGCACAAAAATCAAAAAAGACATCAAAAATGTTGAAAATTCACTAAAAATTTATAATAACCACAAAAATCCAAACATACCAAAGTTCTATATAATTCCTAAACTACACAAAAAACCTATTTCTTTCAGAACAATCACATCTGGTATAAATTCAGTCATAAAAAATATTGATATACAATTAGCCTCAACACTACAATTTATTATAAATAAATTAACTAATAAATATAATTATAAATTTATCGACTCAAATAAAAAAATCATTAATTATTTAATGAACAATTGGACAAACATTGAAACAGTACACACATTTGACTTTGAGGACCTATATTCTAAAATAAATTTAAGAGATCTAAATAATAAAATAACCAATTTATCTAATGAATTCATTAATGACAAAACTTTCTACATTAAAATTATTCATAACAGATATAAAACATTTAAATTAGATCTTAAAACAGCAAAAACTCTACTGGAAACATTTTTAAATTTTAACTATATAGAATTTAAAAATAAAATATATATTCAATCAGAAGGCGTTCCCATGGGTACTTCTTCTAGTCCGTTATTAGCAAATCTAATATTGTTCTGGTACGAAAGAGAATACTTTCTACAAAATAATATTAATTGGCAAATATTCCGATATGTAGATGACATAATAATATTTAATAATCCACTGTTTAAAAAATTAATACCTGAAATATATCCTAAATACTTGAAACTTAAGAACAATGAAAAAATTTATAGAAACAAAAAAGTTAACTTTTTAGACTTGAATATAGACCTTACAAATAGTGCTGTTAGAGTTTATAATAAAAAGAGTAATTATAATTTCAATATTATAAAATACTGTAATATGAATTCTAATATATCACTAAATTGCTGTAAAGGTATATATTATGGTCAGTTTCTAAGATTTTATAGAATAAATAATATATTAGATAATTTCATAGAAGATGTTAAAAATTTAAACATGGAATTTATTAAAAACAAATTTAGTATCAAACAAGTAAAATATTTCAACAGTATATCAATTATAAAATATTAAAAAAAAAATAAATGGAAATATCCATTTATGAAATCAACTTTCTATAATTTCTCTTAACATTAACTAATACAAATTTATAATCTTTAACAGTTAATTAAACTTTGATTAAATAACTGATTAAAAGATTTTTTCACAAGATTTTTAAAGTGTTAAAGTATATAGTTCATTTTTGTTTAATCTCCAATTTCTGGGGAGGAAAATGGAGGTTAAATAAGGGTGAATTTGCACAATTAATAGCTTTATTAAACTCTTATAATTTGCCTTTTTAAAGGAATATTAAAAGATGAATAAGTGTTAAATCAGTTATTTTGATATAACTAGCTGTAAAGATTATAAAATTTAGCTTTCTTCCTTTAACTATTTTTCCTTTCTTCTTTAATTATCTTGTTGTTCAAAAAAATTCTGAATAAATGGTCTAAATTTGAAATGTGGGGGGACATTCCCCTCCCGCGACATGTGTCAGCCAGAAATAGATATTTACAATGGAGGACGCCGCGGCCGAGGTAGGTTACAGTTTGAATTTGTTAACACTTGTATCTGTTATATATGTTCATTTAAATATTTCACTGAAACAACTTAATATTAACACATAAAATCCGGTTTAAAAGAGATCTATGACATAATAAAGAAGGGGTGAAATGTCGCTGGAATTTTTATCTGAAGATCCCCGTTCCAGCAGATCTCTTTTTCCAATTCATTTCAATCTAAAGTCTTTTGTGTATGTCTGGTCTACCATTAGGGTTTCAAAACATAATATCCAAACTTATAACAAATGTTAATTCATACTATAGATATATTACTAAATACAACTATTTATAATCATATTATAAAATAAAAAAACCTTTAAAAATCTTTTTAAAAAAAAAAGGATAAAATATAAAATCATAAAAAAATATATATATATATATACTAACAATCTTATCTACCTTCTTTATAAAACTCTTTCTTTTTTTTTCCCCCTTATTATTAGTTTGATTAAAAGTGCATGGTTCTGTCTTTCTCTCTTTTTTCTAACTATTATATATATTCTCTCTTCGATTATTCTATATATAGGATTAGAGTATGTCTGAATGACGTGTAAAAGCCGATGTAATAGACGTTACTTTGTTAATTTTTATTGTTATTAATTATAAATATATAATTAACTTGAGGATGTAGTAGAAGTAAAGGATTTTTTTTTCTCTCTCTATCTACAAATTAATAACATTTTACAAATTTTATAATTTGAATTTAAATGATCATAATAGTGAAGATAATCTTAATACAAAACTGGACTATAAAATTAAATAACTATTTATTATTATAATTAATTTAGATTTAGCTTGCTAATCTAATCAAATCCAACTGATATAAGTTATCATTATTATCAGTTTGCTCCTTAAGTTTTAAAATTAGAATCACTGTTATAATTTTGTTATATAGTTTCTACACTATATAGATATATATATATAGCTAATTGATCAATGAATTAAGTATATAATATATAAGCTTACAAATATTATTTTATGGAAGAAAAATGATGATGATGAGTATAGTGAATGATGATAAACGCCTCATTAAAGTTTACTCTTTTTGGTCCTAGGTTTTTTAACGCGAAGCCTTTTTAAATTATTGTCTTACTATCTATATAAACTTTTGTATGTCCATTATTCTATGTTTTTACAATGATTTGTAAAAGTTAAAGCATACATTTTTTTTTAATTGAAAAATATGTAAAATTTATAGCTTAAAATGGGTTCTCAAATAGTCTTATGGTAATTTTCATATAATGGATTTGTTGGGTGATGTGCTGTCTGGAGTATAGGAGCTCCATCTATTATTTCTTCCTGTGGTGAATCTGTATAAGACCGTTGGTCTTAATAAAGCTTTGTGTGTATATATTCTTGTAGGGGTGTAGACAAGGTACTTGGTTACACTTAGGACAAGAGCCTTGCACTAACTAATTTATTAAAGCATAGGTTATATAAAGATTAAAAAGGGAAAGAGAGGAAACAAAGAGGTTACATCCTCCGTAGAAGGTAAACAAACAACAGCGTCGTTAGGCTAAACTTTACAGTCAGTAGGAGGGTGGGGGGGGCGACGTCATCCTTCCGGTCACGTGTTATACTTGAGTGGCGGCGCTGGTGTCCAACATATATGTCATAATTTGTATATAATTAAATGCAACCCCGACCCACTATGTATGTACCATGTATGATTTTCAAAGATTTAATAAAAGAATAAGGTAATTGGAGGAAAGAAAGTAACCAAAGACATAGGAAGTAAATCTAGAGGAGAACATATTTATTAATAACGTCGCAGTTAACCTTCTGACCCCGGGTCCCTGCGAGCTAAGTTTAAACCGACACTTCCTGGAAAAACAGGACGTATCTAGTGACCAGAAGTTATAAATGTTAAAGCTAGCACTCAATACTTCCTGACAAAGCAGGACGTATTTTGATAACGCGGAAGTAAATAAAGTGGAAATAACACTCGACACTTCCTGTCAGGCAGGCCATATCTTTCATCAAGGAGAGCCGCGGGCCAATCAGAAGACAGCACCTTAAGTAGGTCAACCAATAGGAAAAGATCATGTGACATCTCTCGACCAATCAGAAGACAGCACCTTAAGTAGGTCAACCAATAGGAAAAGATCATGTGACATCTCTCGACCAATCAGAGAGAAACTGAGTCTTGGTGTTAAATCGAAAAGCAAGAATGGTCAGTTACGTTTTCGCTCTCATAGGAACAATACCTACAGTTGTTCAGTGGCTCTCGCCGAGTTCGGACAGTTGCTCCTTCGCTTCCAACAAGGTAACATCTACTCTAGAGATCTCTCTCTCTCCGTTCATTTCATCTAAATCCAATCATCGCCATGTGATCAATTAAATAACAAGTCAAATCGCTCAACTCTTCTCAAGCTTTATTCCCTCCAACCCAGTTGCCTTTTATTTTCAAACCCAATCACGTGTCCTGATTATTCCTAACTGTGTGCTTCACTTACCACTCAACGACTGCGCTTCAACCAAATCTCACCATTCGCATCCAACAACAAGAAATTCCGCAACGATATTGCCACAGAACGGTTAAGTCGACAGGATTCTACAACAGTGTAATACATCAAATATTATAGTGTAATAACAATTGCCTCATATTACACAGAGTCGACAGGATAAAGATTATTGAGCTTAATCAGGATAAAGATGGAAATTAGCCCAGGCGCCAGCAAAACAAAAGGCAATGACAAACCAAGAGAGAAGAAACTGACAACGAACGGAAAGAAACTGACAACGAACGAAGCGACAAGACATACCCTGGCGACGGTAATTTTAGAACTGACCGCCGCGCTACAAGGGGCAAGATCTCCGCAACTGGAAACGGTCTTCCGGAGCGCCACCCACGGGGCAACCGACGCCCGCACCGCCGGTACGTGTCCGAACAACCTGACGCCCACCGAGGAGTCGCCACCCGCCATGCCGTACCCGTGCACCCGGAAGCAAGCCACGCGACACGGGCCCAGTGTACCGACAACGCGATCCACTCGAATGGAAGCAGTACAAATGACTAGATTTCCCTTTCAATCGCGCGGACAGTGCAAACGGTCCCGATCCGGTCCAACAGATATTCCAAGCCTGCCACCCCAAGCCGAAGACGCCACAGTGGAGACTTTTCGAGACTAAGGTAGGCAATCCACCCAATGACACCATCAAATTGACTTTGGACTTGTATCTGACCCAGGACCTACCATGTACCTTTCTAATTGAACCAGACGCAGGTTCGAACATATTGCCGTATCATTTATACAATAGATTAAAAGCACAACTTCCCAACTTAAGTATTAAAAAACCTTCCCTTGATCTATCCACCCTAAATAGTTTTACGAAAATAATAGGACATTTAACTTTCCCTCTGACAATAGGCCAAATAACCCGTAGAGAGAACTTCCACGTGGTAAATGCATCCTTGCCATTTGGAGTTCTTACCTTAAAAACCCTTTATCAGTATAAATTAAAACTAAATTATAATCGCGGCACTATTTTCCAACTTGGCGTCCCATTGTCTAATACTATCTACCACTTTAAACATGTGTCAAATGAATGCAAGCACGGGCTAGGCCAAAACCTGTCCCAAAGGACTCGCACAGCACCCAAAGCTTTCACACATGGAAACCCTTGCCTGCATTCATTGCCCAAACCCCAAATATTTACATGCCACCATTCTAATCTCACACCACACAACTTTTCACTCAACCCAATTACCAGTACTATATGCCCACAACATATAAAACCACCACGGCTTCAACCTACAATTCCAATAATACCCAAAAAAGTGTCAGTACACCAACACAACTCACCCACTTACCACACAAAATCCATACACACACCCATACGCCATCACGCAACAAACACGCACAACCCGCCCAACAAGCGCGACACTCACGCCAACAGACGACAACGACAAACAAGCGCATGCACAACCGTTAAGAATAATACAATCACCCCGTCTACACAAAACATAGAAAAAATTCACGCCACCAAACAACCACACAATCGAAAAACATTACGATCTTTCCTAAAAGCTGTGAACGTTTATAAAGAGTTCATTCCAGACCACGCCCGCTTGCGGACGCCACTTATCAACCTTCTAAAAAAGGATATCATGTGGGTCTGGGATGACGAATGCCAGAAAGCGTTCACTAACCTGAAGGAAAACCTTACCACACACCCCACATTACACCTTTACCAGGAAGGTCTGCCATGCCAGGTGTACTGTAACACCTCAACATTCAGCATTACAGGCGTTCTTAAACAAGTCTACCCTGATGGGAAGACATACACCGTTCAACATTTCAGCCGATCTCTGCGTAGTCACGAGCGAAATTATTCAGACTTGGAACTACAATGCCTAGCCATTGTGGAAAGTGTGGATAATTTCCGCACCTGTCTAAATGGCAGAAAGTTTACAATATTTTCTGACCATCCCGCATTGCAGTGGTTGAAAGAGATCAAAGCTCCGTCAGGCAGATTGTTTCGATGGAGGTTAAGATTGTCAAGATACGAATATGAGGTCCGTAGCCTAAATGGAGTACAACAATATGAAACGGGCGTTGGAACTCGTATCCTATTTTGTGGCTTTCTAGATGCGCCACTCATAAAGAGCCAACAGTCTTCTCCACCGGGAAAATCACGCGTGACTATGGATCACAATAAACTGCGCACCGTCTCCCGAAAAGGAGTACTTAAAACTATAATCCCAAGTTCACTTACAACCAGACTTCTTAAGTCTGTACACACACAACACCACCATCCAAACATCTCCAAGATGACGAGGCTCATCTCATCACAATATTATTGGCAGAACATGACACAAAACATCGCAAAACAGGTAAAAACCTGTCCCACCTGCCGATTCGCTAGAAGAATCGATGAATACAACCAACCTTCACGTAAAAATACCGACACAGGCACCAAAGCAAAACAAAATTCGTACATAAAGCACAGCGTACACACAACACAAACAATGCCAAAATTACCACATCCACGTCAGAGAAACGATCACACATCTCAACCTAAACCAATTACCGCCGACATATCTCTAATAAAACCATTAACGATCAAACAGGAGAACTGTAAACCTGACAACCAATCCAATCATATCACACCACTCCCTAAAGATATCAAACAGGAGAACTGCGAACCTACCAATCATTTAAATTCTACAATTAATAAGGATCAAACAAATATTTCAAAATCCCCATTTACAAAAATACGAGAGAACATGGGGCAATATCCTATATTTCATCTGATTTTTATCCTTTGTTTGTTACTTCTGCCATACAACTGTATCCCAATTTTAGTCATCAATTACTTGTTTATCTATACCATGCCCGCTCAGAAAATCTTCGAACTACAAGAGGTAGTTTTTAATTTAGGACAAACATTTTTTAATTGTGGACAAGCAGTTTTTCATTGTGGACAAACATTTATAAAACTTCTCATAATTTTAGGAACCATCTTCGCAGAAAATCTAAATAAACTCCGAAGAGATAGCAGTAACTGAAAAGATGACCAAACAATGTCGGAGAAGTCGTACTCCAAAAACAAGCCCCGAGCCACACCCCAAAATAAATAGACGGCAGGAAATGAGAATTTTGAGACACCACGACAGGAAGTGTAGTCCGCGGCGATAAATTCGGCCTCTGTAAACAAAGCGGAACGCCTTCGTCCGATCTCCAATTTCATTCCCTCTCGTTTGCCCGACACACCCCACTTCCGTATCTCTAATTACAATGAGAAAATCCCCTATTGAGGTCAACTGGGAACCTCGCTATGCCACCGATTTTTGATTCCAGTTCGAGTCTACATATCGATTTTTACCACCCAATTCCACATCCACGAGACAACACATAGAACTAGCTCACACATTTCTTACACAACCGACTTCTAACATTTTTTCACAACACACACACAAAGACAAAAAATTACACATAAAGGTTATATAGATTTCCATGTCTCCTGTACACACAGCATAAACGCACTTGAGGGCTAGAATCACGTTTTTCACCTAAGTGTCGCTACAGATGAGACAAAAAATTTATAGGGCATAATTGAGCAAGTAAAACATTTATAGGGCAAAATGGAGCAACCAATACATGTAGATCAGGGCATGTAGATACCAAAGGGTTCCAACCAATACACCTTATTTTTCATATCAATCATTTTCATTATTCTCTCTCAATTAAAATTTAAATATTTAATCAATTTATCAATTTATTCAACTTATTACCACTTTTAATCATTAATTATCATTTTTTTTCCCAATTAGTTTATATTATCATTTTTATTTATCAATTATCATTCTATTTACCACTTAGCTTAAACTGCCACAACTCAATTATCAACGAAAACTCATTGGTTTTCGATTAAACTAAAAACATTAAATCACCCTTTGTTGTTGAAACCTTTTTATTTTTCATTTTTCTTTTTTTCCAAACACTCAACTTTGATTTCGCTCAACCACTTTTATTTTTATTTGATTTCAAAATACCTTATGAAATTTTATTTTTATTTTATTTTGATTTCTCACAAGCCCTAATAAAATTCCCTCGGTTTCCATTCCCAATCTCGAGCTAGAATAATGGTTAGGCAATTTTCCTTTTTTTTTCTCACCATTCAACCAAGCACTCAACTTTGATTTCGCTCAAAAACCTTTTATTTTATTTTATTTTGATTTCAAAAGACCTTATGAAATTCCCTCGAATTCTTTTCCAAATTCGAGCAAAAAAAGTAACTAGGCATTTTCCCTTATCACCATGCAACAAAACAATTTTTCTTTTTCAACCAAACACATTCAATTTTGATTTCATTCAACTATTTTTATATTGTTTTTATTTTGATTTCAAAAACCTTAATAGAACTCCCTCGATCTCCTTTCTTATCTCGAGTAGAATTCGTTTAGGCACATTTTCCTTTTTTAGCCCACTATGTACCATAGCATTCATTGATTTCTTACAATTAAAAATTTTTGATTTCTATTAATTATACTCAACCTATATCATCAACACCATTCTATCTTACTTTTATGTCACCAGCAATGCTTGTATATAGCCCCTCAATACCCACAACTAATTTTCCCACAAAATTATTTTTCATTTCACAGAATTCTCTCAGGCTAACCCCTTCTTGAATTCTTCACATGTAGGGGGCGCATCTGTCATAATTTGTATATAATTAAATGCAACCCCGACCCACTATGTATGTACCATGTATGATTTTCAAAGATTTAATAAAAGAATAAGGTAATTGGAGGAAAGAAAGTAACCAAAGACATAGGAAGTAAATCTAGAGGAGAACATATTTATTAATAACGTCGCAGTTAACCTTCTGACCCCGGGTCCCTGCGAGCTAAGTTTAAACCGACACTTCCTGGAAAAACAGGACGTATCTAGTGACCAGAAGTTATAAATGTTAAAGCTAGCACTCAATACTTCCTGACAAAGCAGGACGTATTTTGATAACGCGGAAGTAAATAAAGTGGAAATAACACTCGACACTTCCTGTCAGGCAGGCCATATCTTTCATCAAGGAGAGCCGCGGGCCAATCAGAAGACAGCACCTTAAGTAGGTCAACCAATAGGAAAAGATCATGTGACATCTCTCGACCAATCAGAAGACAGCACCTTAAGTAGGTCAACCAATAGGAAAAGATCATGTGACATCTCTCGACCAATCAGAGAGAAACTGAGTCTTGGTGTTAAATCGAAAAGCAAGAATGGTCAGTTACGTTTTCGCTCTCATAGGAACAATACCTACAGTTGTTCAGTGGCTCTCGCCGAGTTCGGACAGTTGCTCCTTCGCTTCCAACAAGGTAACATCTACTCTAGAGATCTCTCTCTCTCCGTTCATTTCATCTAAATCCAATCATCGCCATGTGATCAATTAAATAACAAGTCAAATCGCTCAACTCTTCTCAAGCTTTCTTCCCTCCAACCCAGTTGCCTTTTATTTTCAAACCCAATCACGTGTCCTGATTATTCCTAACT
Organism: Cordylochernes scorpioides; assembly: GCA_030710605.1. Taxonomy (NCBI): domain Eukaryota; kingdom Metazoa; phylum Arthropoda; class Arachnida; order Pseudoscorpiones; family Chernetidae; genus Cordylochernes; species Cordylochernes scorpioides. The sequence continues at coordinate 7,255,395 of CP092865.1, forward strand.
GTGTGCTTCACTTACCACTCAACGACTGCGCTTCAACCAAATCTCACCATTCGCATCCAACAACAAGAAATTCCGCAACGATATTGCCACAGAACGGTTAAGTCGACAGGATTCTACAACAGTGTAATACATCAAATATTATAGTGTAATAACAATTGCCTCATATTACATATATATATATGGATTTGTCATAAAACCCATAAATATAACGAATGAATAAAACATTAAAACGCGACATCACGCAAGCCATCAGTAACTTTTAATTGTATAAACCAGAGATGCCTTTTCTCTTAGATTATTAACCTGGTCCCAGTAAAATTTCACCTTCATTTGTACTCGTGTATCATTAATGGCGCTATACAAAAGGCGGCGCTGTGTTGAACTTTCTTATGTTCTTTGTTGCGCAGTGTCCTTCTTTGACCTCAACCAAGTAGATGACCATGATGCGAGAGAAGTCCTCAAAAAGGGTAAGTGGAGAGTAACCACACACACAGAACACATTTATAACAGAATTAAGTCATAAATAAGTTAAAACAAAGCATCTAGGGCTGCGTATCTTTTATCTCATAATTATAACACAAGCTTTCGGGCTCATACGCCCTTCTACAGGAGTTAATAAACAACTAACCATCTAATTTGAGATTACATTATTTTGCATATTGGCCTGATTTTTATTAACTCCTGTAGAAGGGCGCATGAGCCCGAAAGTTTGTTTTATGATTATGAAATAAAAGATACGCAGCCCTAGATGCTTTGTTTTAATTTATTTATGAATTTAACAGGGTTTTTTCTATTGATCTTAAGAATTAAGTCTCAAAAGACGTGGTAATTCTTTTTATTTACTTAATCAAAGGAAAAGCTTTAGGGAAAGCTCTCCTTCAGCTAACTACGTTTATAGTTATCTGAAGAAGAGCTTGTCCGAAAGCTTCCTTTAATCAAGTAAATAGAGTTGCGGCGTCTTATGATTTTTTTCGTAATTTGTCGAAATCCGCACAATCTTCTGTAATAATGAGTAATTAAGCATAAAACGGTGTTAATGTAAATAAAACCGAGATATTATTTGTCACTAAAATTTACACAAGTGTTAGTGCTCTATAATACAAAGAAAATTAAAAAACTAATATTATTCGTAAATATAATAAAGAAAGTAATTTGTTGTTTTTTTAAGTATTTGAATACAAAGAAATGAATGACAAAAAAATAATCCCTATATATATAAAAGTCAGTGTATGTATGTATGTGGGTATCTATGTCGGCTATACACGTCCACAATACGTAACTAATCTGACTGAAATTTTAACAGTATATAGAGTAGAATCTGGAAAACACTTATATTGAAAATTTCAGGTCTCTATTCCGAATATTCTTCGAGTTATTTGCAAATTGCGTTGCAAATTTGCCTTTTCGCTCGCAAGAAGCTCCTCTAGCGGTGAAGATGGGAGGTAATATTAGCTGACCTAATGTACATGTAAAACGTGTTTTGACAGGACATAGAGAAAAATCTGGAAAATATATTTATCGGATTTTTAGCCAATAAAAATAAAATTGACAGGTTCTGGGCAAAAATAGTTGTTTTTTTAGTCAGTAAATGATGATGACAATATTGCTGTATCATGTTTGATTATCAGATACAAAATTATATCGGGAAAAATTCCAAAAAGCTGAGACCACAGGTGAAGCCAGTTCATTTTTAGTGTGCAGGTACAAAATTCTAACAGAAAAACATTCATTCGAGCAGAAGACACAAAGCCAGATCATCTCTTTATAAAATATCGCTTCTCTGACACAAAGTTTGGAGCGGGACGTTTCACAAGAGTGACATCCACGGCGCCAATTTATAATTGTAACGAATAGTATTTGAATAAAAACATTTAATCGGGTAAAACCTGGGCGTTGCCCGGGTCATTCGGCTAGTTGTAAATAAATAAAAAGACAATTTCTCTTCTAGAATTGAGTACATAATTTCTGTCCAATGTAAAATTATTGCATTTAATGTGCGGATAATATCTGTCAAATGGACAAGAAATTAATTCAAAGTGCTAATATTTCTGTCCAATGTAAAAGTATTTGTGCTGATGTTTTCTGTCCAATGTGAAAGCATGACGTCTAAGTTGTTGTCTGATGTTGCAGTCAACCTCGGTGTGGGGATCATTTCGATCATTCTATTCATCCTGGAGTTTATCTTCACTTGCCTGCTGGTCTCTGGAATCCGCAACGTGAGTATCTACATTTCTCTTTTGTCTGCCACCCGTATCTACACTTCTCTCATGTCCGCCGCCCGTATCTACACTTCAAGTGTCGTTTTATAATCACAGGCCCCCAGTGCATTATAATGTACTTCTTTCTTGTCCGCCCTCCATCTCCTGATCTACACTTCTCTCTTGTCCGCCACTCGTATCTACACTTCTCTCTTGTCCGCCGCCCGTATCAACACTTCTCTCTTCTCCGCCACTCGTATCTACACTTCTCTCTTGTCCGCCACTCGTATCTACACTTCTCTCATGTCCGCCGCCCATATCTACACTTCTCTCTTGTCCGCCCCCCATCTCCTGATCTACACTTCTCTCTTGTCCGCCGCCCGTATCAACACTTCTCTCTTGTCCGCCGTCCATCTCCTGATCTACACTTCTCTCTTGTCCGCCCCCCATCTCCTGATCTACACTTCTCTCTTGTCCGCCGCCCGTATCTACACTTCTTTCTTGTCCGCCCCCCATCTCCTGATCTACACTTCTCTCCTGTCCGCCGCCCGTATCTACACTTCTTTCTTGTCCGCCCCCATCTCCTGATCTACACTTCTCTCTTGTCCGCCGCCCGTATCTACACTTCTCTCTTGTCCGCCGCCCGTATCTACACTTCTCTCTTGTCCGCCGCCCGTATCTACACTTCTCTCTTGTCCGCCGCCCGTATCTACACTTCTCTCTTGTCCGCCGCCCGTATCTACACTTCTCTCTTGTCCGCCGCCCGTATCTACACTTCTCTCTTGTCCGCCGCCCGTATCTACACTTCTCTCTTGTCCGCCGCCCGTATCTACACTTCTCTCTTGTCCGCCGACCGTATCTACACTTCTCTCTTGTCCGCCGCCCGTATCTACACTTCTCTCTTGTCCGCCGCCCGTATCTACACTTCTCTCTTGTCCGCCGCCCGTATCTACACTTCTCTCTTGTCCGCCGCCCGTATCTACACTTCTCTCTTGTCCGCCGACCGTATCTACACTTCTCTCTTGTCAGCTTTGTAGAACTACTTCCACAAAACATGTGACCATGCTAAGTCCTCCACCATTTGTTGTAGAGCAAGCCTGGCCGTATGCGACCTTGGATCATCTACCACCTCATCTTCCTGATCCTGGCCATCATCCTCGTCCATGTCGTGATGATCATCTTCGGGATCAACGCCAGCTGGGTGCGCATATAATGGATTAACACACACACACACAGTCTTTTAAACAATATCCCTCACCTAATCCTTTCAAACAACACTCTCCATTTTGCAAAACAATAAATTTTTATATATAAATATGACTTTCCCCCTTATAAACAGGATCCTCCTCTTTTAAAAAAGGGAACTTTTTAATCAGAAACCTCCCCTTTCTAAAATGTACCCTGCCCTTTTTTAAACAGGATATTTCCTCTTTTAAACTGGGCCCTATCTCATTTTAAGCAAATATCTCCTTTAAGAAAAAAGGATATTGCCCCATTTTAAACCAAATTTTCCCCAAACAGGTTTCTCTAAAAATAAATCCTATCTTAATTTAAACGTGGGCGTTCCCTTTTTCGGAAAAGAAATCTTGCTCCCTCCCTCCCTCCCTGTACCAATATAATTCTATACAGAGTACATCTCTGCCCGTGCTACATCTCCCAGACTGGTTTATTCACTTCTTACACCCCCAATCATACACGAACAAGCTCCTCCCACCCACACAAACACATCTATGCGAACTATATCCACCATCTCATATGAACAAGCCCCTCACACACAACTGTCTGAACTGGACCCTCATTCTTACCTAAACAAGCTCCTCCCACCCACACAAACACATCTATGCGAACTATATCCACCATCTCATATGAACAAGCCCCTCACACACAACTGTCTGAACTGGACCCTCATTCTTACCTAAACAAGCTCCTCCCACCCACACAAACACATCTATGCGAACTATATCCACCATCTCATATGAACAAGCCCCTCACACACAACTGTCTGAACTGGACCCTCATTCTTACCTAAACAAGCTCCTCCCACACACACAAACACACCTATGCGAACTATATCCACCATCTCATATGAACAAGCCCCTCACACACAACTGTCTGAACTGGACCCTCATTCTTACCTAAACAAGCTCCTCCCACCCACACAAACACATCTATGCGAAATATATCCACCATCTCATATGAACAAGCCCCTCACACACAACTGTCTGAACTGGACCCTCATTCTTACCTAAACAAGCTCCTCCCACCCACACAAACACATCTATGCGAACTATATCCACAATCTCATATGAACAAGCCCCTCACACACAACTGTCTGAACTGGACCCTCATTCTTACCTAAACAAGCTCCTCCCACACACACAAACACACCTATGCGAACTATATCCACCATCTCATATGAACAAGCCCCTCACACACAACTGTCTGAACTGGACCCTCATTCTTACCTAAACAAGCTCCTCCCACCCACACAAACACATCTATGCGAAATATATCCACCATCTCATATGAACAAGCCCCTCACACACAACTGTCTGAACTGGACCCTCATTCTTACCTAAACAAGCTCCTCCCACCCACACAAACACATCTATGCGAACTATATCCACCATCTCATATGAACAAGCCCCTCACACACAACTGTCTGAACTGGACCCTCATTCTTACCTAAACAAGCTCCTCCCACCCACACAAACACATCTATGCGAAATATATCCACCATCTCATATGAACAAGCCCCTCACACACAACTGTCTGAACTGGACCCTCATTCTTACCTAAACAAGCTCCTCCCACACACACAAACACATCTATGCGAACTATATCCACCATCTCATATGAACAAGCCCCTCACACACAACTGTCTGAACTGGACCCTCATTCTTACCTAAACAAGCTCCTCCCACCCACACAAACACATCTATGCGAAATATATCCACCATCTCATATGAACAAGCCCCTCACACACAACTGTCTGAACTGGACCCTCATTCTTACCTAAACAAGCTCCTCCCACCCACACAAACACATCTATGCGAACTATATCCACCATCTCATATGAACAAGCCCCTCACACACAACTGTCTGAACTGGACCCTCATTCTTACCTAAACAAGCTCCTCCTACCAGCTTGAATTAGACCGTACATCTTACATGAACAAGCCCCTTCCACCTGTTCAAAATAAGAATCCTCTTCAAAATATATTTCCTTGTTTCCATATATAAGCATAGATGCATATTATATGTAAATAAGTCAAAAATATAAATTACATATATAACTAAAAGAATTTTCTTTCAGGCTGCTGCGATCATCTTCTACATCATTTGCATGGCCTTCGTGCTGATAGGCGTAAGTATTCCTCTACTCTGTGATTTCATAATTCACAAAATCAATAAAAATCATAGCACTATATTACCGTAAATTGATGAAATTTTGGTCTCTGATACCAATAACACCTATATGAATATTTACTATTTATATTAATATATAATTACTATATTATCAGAAATTTCTATCATAGCTGGTCAAATTGTATAATAGTAAAATAAAGCAATTAAAAAGATGTTATATATTCCAATTTTTTTACATTGTGTCGCGGTCTCAAGCAATTCTGGCCTCAACTACCCGTTTCATGATTTTTCAGGATGCCTTAAGGACCAGTTTTTTGGTTGTGAGGTACAACTTGCACCACGCTGATGAGGGCCAACAGCCCGAAACACATCCGTGGTTAGCTTTTCTTGATTAATCAAGAATGGGTATTTGGCCAATTCTGGAATAATTAAAAATCAACGTGAATAGTTGATATTTATTCCGATAGATGGCGTAAGCCATCAGCAACTTTCAGTTGCACGATAAGGAGATGCCTTTTTCATAATATTCCAATTTATTAAAAATTCTATATGAACATTTTTTTTTTTCATATTAGTATGATCATTGATGAAAATTTTGCCTGGAGGAAATTGAATTTTTAGGAAATAACCATTTCTATAAAAATGGACTCAAAAATGAATGGCGAATAGTTTTTTTTATGATGATGATATACTATTACATATAACAATGAATTCATTATCATCATTTTATGATATTCAGATAGACGTATCAAAATAGAAGTGTTAAGACAATTATATAAAATTACATTTTCTTTATAGAGCATTTATAATTGTAAATATTAATTATCATTCCTATTTGTGTATCTTGAACAGCTATAAAAATATTTTCTTTTGAAACATTTTGCGCCATATTTTTTTTTTTTTTACAAATAAAAAACGACTTTTTTTTTGTTTTATTTATAAAAGAAAGAGAAGGAAAGTAAAAAAAAAAAAATGGCGCCAAAAATTTTCAAATCCAATAGACAGATGGCAATATTATTATATTTTTTTAAATTATATTTCTTTTTGATAAGCAGACGATAGTAATTGGTATATGCGTGCGCAGGCCTACTTCCTGGTGGTTGTCCACTCCCACTGCGAGGAGCTGCGCGCGCAGAAGTCTGGCAGAATGATGGGCTTGTCCGGAATGGCTTAAAAAAAGACATATAGTCTGCTTTTTAAAAAAATCGTTTGCATCAATGTTTTTGCCATTTGTTGGTATATTTTTTGTTTATTTTTTTTTCTCTCTCTACTTCAAGCTCGTGTGTCTTTGCCATTTGTATATATATTTCGGTGTAAGAAACGCCTTACTACACAACTTGTACGGTTGTTTGTGAAAGTATAATTAGCTTTCAATAAATATTTACATATATGGTCAATGTTAATTAAAAGTTTTGTCGTTTTTTATTACCATTGTTTACATTTGACCACAGATCCAGGGCAACTACAAGGGTGTCCCAAAAGTTGGTAAACACTTGCAAAAAAAAATTGAAGTACCAATATTATTCGCCATAATATTATTCGGCGTTATGTATAATATCTTTGTAAAACGACACTTGAAGTTACACCGCATGAGTTGCTTTTCAACAATGATATCAAAATTTATATCAAGGTGAAATATTGACTATTTCTAACCTTTTTGGATGAGGTATGAAAGGGTGAATTATGAAGAGTAATGATGAACGGAAAAATAAAAGTGTCCAGGGATGGGAATCGAACCCACAATGTTCCGCTTACCGGGCAGATGCCATTGTGGGTTTGATTCCCATCCCTGGACACTTTTATTTTTCCGTTCATCATTACTCTTCATAATTCACCCTTTCATACCTCATTCAAAAAGGTTAGAAATAGTCAATATTTCACCTTGAAATAAATTTTGATTTTATCGTTGAAAAGAAACTCATGCGATGTAACTTCGAGTGTCTTTTTACAATCACAGGCCGCAGTGCATTATATTATAATATCTTTGTATCATTATGTATTCGCCGTAATAATATTATTCGCCAAGTAATAAGAAAAACAAAGTTTAAGAAAAACACAAACTTTTGGGACAACCTTATATTTGTGGAATAAACATGGACGCTAGAGAGAGAGGGGAGAGGAGAGAGACAGAGAGAGTAGTTATTAGAGCGTCCAAAGAAAAAAAAAAGAGATTTTTGGCTTTAAAATATGAATAAAAAACGAAGAAAATAGTAATAAAAAATTCAGACGAAGAAGATTTCTGTGTTACCATGGACAGTGACGAAGAGTTAAGTTATAAAGTTATCTATAATTAGAAAGATATATATACACCTATCCCTCGATTTACACGGTAGATACGTTCCTGAGAAAAACGTGTAAATCGAAAATTAAATATTTTCGCGAAATTTTTATCCGAAGAAATACAGACACAGTGTGCGTGTGCAGCAAGTCAGCACATAAGCTCGGGATTCCTCGTGAGATGTGTACACAGCGCATGTGTTCAATCACAGTAGCATTTAGTATAGTGCGATAAAAACAAAAAATAAAAAAACTTATTTGGAAAACCGTGTAAAAGCGAAAACGTGTAAAACAAGTACCGTGTAAATCGGGGGATAGGTGTATATTGGATCAAAAAAATAATTGATATACTAATATTTCAGTTGGCTGGACATCAAACTTTTCCAAGGTACAACATATAACATAAATACATTGTTATACCTTGAAAAGGTTTGGCATTCAGTCAACTGAAATATTAGTAAATAAATTATTTTTTGATCCAATATATATGCCTTTTTAATTTAAGATATATATTTATGGAGATTGCTCTATTTTCAAAACATAAAAAAGTTGTATTTAAAAAAAAAAAAAAAAAATCTATAAAATTATTTTAGATATGAAAAATCTGCTCTCTTATAGAACTTATTACAATTTTATTAACATCATGAAACGCGATATCCCAAACTCAGGGATATTTGCGTCGATACCTCTCTTTACATCACAACAAATCGGCTATATACAATCCTGTTCAATTCATTATTTTACATAATTAACCAAAGAAAATTGTCCGAAGAGAAAAACAAACAACAAAGCAAAACACACAAAGCAAGCATCGCAATTCTTTTCCTTCTAAGTTTCCCTCTCTCTTTTCCAATTTAAAAGAAAGTTGTAAATAAATTTGCAAAATTGATCAAAATTTTTACACCTCTCTTTATTGTCTACAAATTCATCAAGCTGTCCAATACGACCAAATTTGTTTTCCCTATAAACCCGGAAAATTGGGCAATTCATAAGTAGATGTTTCGAGTCCTGAATTTCACCTCCGCAGAAGCATCCTGGTTCCTTCACCGCGCCGATAGTTGCCAAAAATTTCCCAAAATTGGATATTATAAAAATTTGGACGGAAAAATCTTGGGATTCCAGACACGAAAAAGCTTCTGAAAATTTCATTAGTATTATCAAAATTTTCCTTCATTTTTGCGTGTAAGAATGATTTGACTATACTTGGAGCATGGGGTTCGTAAGTAATTAGATCTTCAGTGGACAGATGAGCTAGATCATATTTGATTATTCTAGATTCTATATAGTCTGTTATATATTCTTATAGAACTTCAAAATTCGAGTTTTTTGCTCTTTATTGGTAAAGTTTTATCAACTCTAACTCACTCACCATCCTCAATATTATTTGAAGACAACGATACCTATTTGCTATAGAAGAATAAACACAAGTCTGGGAGAGGAGCTTCTTTTATATAAAAGGACAATTGTACAAGATTTCATGCAAGATGTCCTTATACTTTTTTTGTACCCGTAGACAATAGACAATTAAAATAATTTCATTGACATCTTGTCAACACATTCAAAAATGCCCAGTCTTTACTATTTTAAAAAGATAATTATATATCTATCTATATATATAAAAATCAATGTTTGTTTGTTTGTATGTCAGATATACAAATTCGCAGTAGTTCACTAATTCAAACCAAAATTTCCATACATAGGTAAAAAAGTACGGGGAAGACGATAGGCTATTTTAAAAAAATATATAAATCAATTATTAAAACTATATATTCAAATTATTCTACTTAGCTCACGAACAGCGCCCTCTATCAAAGATTAGATTAAATTATGCTGATGCAAACAAATAGATAATGCTAATAACAAACAATTATTTAAAAAATCTTATCTAAATATATATCACTCGGGTAGATATGCACACGGGTCAATCCCGGGGCGAAGCCCGGGTCACCCGTCTAGTATATTATATAACCTAAAAACTCAAATATTTCTATATTTTTTAAATATATATATTATTCATTGATAATTTTACTTTTGTTATCATCGTTTTTAGAAAGACTTTCAGTTTTGTAGTATAGTTTTGTTGTAAATATGCGTAGTTAACATATCTATCCTTTTAAATCACTAATATAGGATTAACTTTATAAATTCTATATAATGTGAAACTAACTAATGTGTAATCTTTCCTCAAGTAATTGAAAATAAAAGCTACTTGATGGTAAATAATTATCTTTTTCTTATCACGACTGCGCCTTTAACCCTTTATCTTATCGATCCTTTGTCTTATCAACCTTTTATCTAACAACAATAAACAATTAATTCATAACATATATATATATGATACTATGTACACTGAATATGGCGCCTTTGCCATCACTGCAGAGTTTGGTGGAGAATCACCAGCGGGTCTCCAGCGACACCACGTATTTCGTGATCTACGAAGAATACGTAGATGACGTTCTTGTACCCATAGAAGAGCGCTTTCCCGAAATCTTGTACGATCATCCTCTTATATAGAAGCTCTTTTTCCCGCGACTTGTGTCTTTCTTCTTCTATTATTTAAAGTTATTTAACAAAATATTAGTGCATATATGTACACCTATATCCCCCTATTTACACGGTAGATACGTTCCTGAGAAAAACGTGTAAATAGAAAATTAAAAATGTTCGCGAAATTTTTATGCGAAGAAATACAGACACAGTGTGCGTGTGCAGCAAGTCAGCACATAAGCTCGGGATTCCTCGTGAGATGTGTACACAGCGCATGTGTTAAATCACAGTAGCATTTAGTATAGTGCGATAAAAACAAAAAACTTATTTGGAAAACCGCGTAAAAGCGAAAACGTGTAAAAAAAGTACCGTTTAAATCGGGGGATAGGTGTATATGAAATCTAAAATAATATATTTACTCCTCTATTGAGAGAATAGGCTACTAAAGAACTTTACAAAAGGTTTTTACAGTACCATACAAGGACGATATAAACTGACTTTAAAAGTTTTTTTATCCATCCATAAACAGAGTTAAGCTTCAAATTCAATGATGAGTCAATTGATTCTGGAATTGCCTCTATAGTGGTGTTTTGGAAAACTTTAAATAGACTTCGGGGGATGTAATTTTGAGAAATTCCTTTCTTTAAACATTCAAGAACAACTTATACCATCTTTCAATGTTGGCTTGGTGAATAAAAGGATGCTTATTTCCGAGATTCCTGCAAGCGTCTCAAGGCTATCTACACAATCTATGTCCTTTTGTTGACGTGTATTGATTCCCACGATTCAAAAGGCGAAAACCATGTTGCATACCAAGGTATTTGAATCCACATTTAAATCTAACCTAAAATTACTTGTAAACATATTTCAGGCCTTACATCTTAAATTTTTATTATTTTCTTTTATTTTAATCCTATTATTATTTATTTGACATATTGGACGTGATATCCCACCTTGGGATACTTGCACCTAAATACTTTTAAGCAGCTTAATTTAATAACTAAAACTAAAACAAAATCAGTCATATTTGATCAAATTTGAATATATTTTATACACATACATAACAATGAAAACAATAAGTTTATTTTAATTTTCTCATCGAACTAGCTTTCGAGCGAAAGAATCGTAAACATACCTAACAATAAATAAATACGACACACTAGGTAAAACGATAAAACGCGTGGTATTTATTGCTACACCTGTTGAAGATCCATTTGCCCGAAAGTTCATCTTGTTTTATGGCAAAATGAAAGAAATCCATCGCTTAACCTCGTTGTATTTTGGTTCTAACCTAATTTAACGACTCAAAATTAATATACCAATATATGTAAACCTTCTTCAATAATGTTTTATGGCAAAATGAAAGACCTCCATCGCTTAACCTCGTTGTATTTTGGTTCAAACCTAAATTAACGACTCAAAATTAATATACCAATATATGTAAACCTTCTTCAATAATGTTTTATGGCAAAATGAAAGACCTCCATCGCTTAACCTCGTTGTATTTTGGTTCAAACCTAATTTAACGACTCAAAATTAATATACCAATATATGTAAACCTTCTTCAATAATGTTTTATGGCAAAATGAAAGACCTCCATCGCTTAACCTCGTTGTATTTTGGTTCAAACCTAATTTAACGACTCAAAATTAATATACCAATATATGTAAACCTTCTTCAATAATGTTTTATGGCAAAATGAAAGACCTCCATCGCTTAACCTCGTTGTATTTTGGTTCAAACCTAATTTAACGACTCAAAATTAATATACCAATATATGTAAACCTTCTTCAATAATGTTTTATGGCAAAATGAAAGACCTCCATCGCTTAACCTCGTTGTATTTTGGTTCTAACCTAATTTAACGACTCAAAATTAATATACCAATATGTAAACCTTCTTCAATAATGTTTTATGGCAAAATGAAAGACCTCCATCGCTTAACCTCGTTGTATTTTGGTTCAAACCTAATTTAACGACTCAAAATTAATATACCAATATATGTAAACCTTCTTCAATAATGTTTTATGGCAAAATGAAAGACCTCCATCGCTTAACCTCGTTGTATTTTGGTTCAAACCTAATTTAACGACTCAAAATTAATATACCAATATATGTAAACCTTCTTCAATAATGTTTTATGGCAAAATGAAAGACCTCCATCGCTTAACCTCGTTGTATTTTGGTTCAAACCTAATTTAACGACTCAAAATTAATATACCAATATATGTAAACCTTCTTCAATAATGTTTTATGGCAAAATGAAAGCCCTCCATCGCTTAACCTCGTTATATTTTGGTTCAAACCTAATTTAACGACTCAAAATCGATACTCCCAGTGTTAACCTTCTTAATTATCAATTTATCAAACTATGGGGTGGATTCCATTAAGTTCTTAATTGGGAAACCAAATTAATGTGTTTCTAGTGTGTATAGGTCTACAAAGCCAAACACAGGTAGGTGCATCTATACTTGATGGAAAATATATATTATGTTTATTGTCATTATATCTTATATATATTTACATAGATATATATACACTTATAAGCAAAACTTAAGAAAATTTCATATTTCTGTTATACGTCTGTTTTTTTTTTTTTAGGAAATCTTGTTCACACTTGGTTATCTAGTGTGTCTTCAATAAAGGTCACTGTAATATCTTTCAGAGCTATTGTCTGAATCTCAATATAAATGCTAAAAGGTACACCTTTATTTTTCTGTTTATCAATACTCTTCACAAATCACCCTTTCATACCTCATCCAAAAGGTTAGAAATAATCATTATTTCTCCTTGAAATAAAATTTGAATTTTTGCGTTGAAAAGAAACACATGCGGGATAGTATTTCAAATGTCGTTTTACAAGTTATTTATGTTTTGTCTATGAGTAAGTGTATATACAATAAAAAGTGCTTCATAATGAACTTCTCTACTGGGGAAGACAAAAACTATTTCTCTATCATCATATTTATCATTATATTCGCATCATCATATATATAAACCAATATCTTTTTACAATTAAACAATGCTTGAAATATGTCAGAATGGACCTCTACACAGTGAAAGACACCAAACCTAGTGGTCTTTAATGAGGCAATTATCTCCCTATATATCATCATATACATAATTATCATGCTCTCATCATCATTTAACAATCTATTTAACAATTAACAATGGATAAATGTCTTTTAATGGGTCTCTACATAATGGAAGACACTAAACCTAGTGGTCTTTAATGAGGCAATTAATCCGATATATAATCATGTTAATAATTGCAATACTCATCATCATTTAACAAACCTATTTTACAACTAAACAAGGCTTAAAATGTATCGTGATGGAAATCTCTACTGAGAGACCAAACCTAGTGGTCTTTAATGAGGCAATTATATCCTATATATAATCATGTTAATAATTACAATACTCATCATCATTTAACAAACATATTTTACAATTAAACAAGGCATAAAATGTATCGTGATGGAAATCTCTACTGAGAGACCAAACCTAGTGGTCTTTAATGAGGCAATTATATCCTATATATAATCATGTTAATAATTACAATACTCATCATCATTTAACAAACATATTTTACAATTAAACAAGGCATAAAATGTATCGTGATAGACATCTCTACTGAGAGACCAAACCTAGTGGTCTTTAATGAGGCAATTATATCCTATATATAATCATGTTAATAATTACAATACTCATCATCATTTAACAAACCTATTTTACAATTAAACAATGGGTTAAAATGTATTGTGATGGACATCTTTACTGAGAGACCAAACCTAGTGGTCTTTATATTAATTTTTTTAGGTAATTATATATAATTATCATTTAAGACAATTTGTATAAGAACTGTTTAATTATTGATATTCAAGTATTTTTACGAGATATTAAAACCACTAAAAAACAATACATTTCTTCATTACAATAAATTTTGGTTAGCTTTCAAACCAGCAGTTCAAGACCCTATGTGCTTGATGAAACATTTCATAACTCTATGAATTGTTTCATAGCTCACATAGTCTTGATGAAGACCTATTGAATTTGAAAGCTCGCTCTAGTTTATTGTAAAACAGAAACGATATAGCTGTTTTAAGACCTTTTAGTTTCAAAATGGAATTGTAGCTTTGTGGACCAATTTTAGTGTTTACTGGTCGCCTTTGAGGCGATGGTCTTTATTGAGGGTATTAACTTCAAAGGTGAGTATTTAGGAATTTTGAAAAGTAGTCTCTATAACTTGATGTGATCGCTAAAAAATCCTTGTTGGCAAAAATGGTACCTCACTCATTTACAGTACATTTTCCAATACTAATTTTATGAAAAAATATGTTGTCAAAATTGAATTGATGTTTTGGTTGGTTAAACTTTTATTTTTGTTGTACCAGCTAAAATAAATCAACATCTGTGTGTAGATACGTCGGAGCAAACTTACCAATTTCCTGAGGATAAATCTAGAGAAATTATATCAAATGGTGAGTCCCTATACTTCTCTATAACCTCTTTCCTATGGAACATGTTCAAGACGCTCTGTAACTGATTGATACCAGATACATAGGTGTACCATGGGCCTCTAGGTTATGCGAGCTGAATTTATCTATAGCCCTTTATGATTTATAAAACTTTATTATATACACTCAAAGACAAAACTTTTTTTTTTTGCTTATCCCTAGTACACGTGGTACAGGCCATGATAATCATGGTGGGTAGTTAGCGACTGCTTTTTACTGTAAGCGCACCACATGTCTACACATGTGAAAAGCAGTTCGACTTTGCACTTACAAATGTCAGAGCCCCGTTTGGTTACTTGCACTCGCTGGTGGGGTTGGACTTTTGCAAGAATCGGGGGCCATTGGAGCATTTTTTAACAGAAAAAAGTGTCCAATGCGGGAATCGAACCCGGGTCCTACTGGTCGAAAACCAAACGGTTTAACCAGCCTTCCACCGACAGACAAAACTTAAAGAAGTTGTACCTTTCAACATATATATCGGGATTCAGACTGAAAGATATTACAGTGACCTTTATTGAATATACACGAGATAACCAAGTGTGAACAAAATTGCTTCTGTCTTAAAAAAAAAAAGACGACTATCGACATCAAATACTTTCCACTTCCTTAAGTTTCGTCCACGAGTGTATATTCAAAGAATCGCCTTTTAACTCGAACTATTGACTTTGTTTTTTCATGTATTTTATTCTTATATTTCAAGCTATATATATACAAATATACCACTGAGTGATTTTTTAAATATTAAAGGATATAACACACAGCCATCAAAAATATGTGATAAGAATTTTACTGAGCGATATTTCGGCGACCTATTGTCTCCATTTTCAAGAGATAAAACATTCTAAAACACTAGGTTGAGATTCTTGTCTACTTAAAGTCATCCGAAACTATATGCAAAAATGGTAAACCTCGACATATCTACATATCAGTGATTGGTTAAAATTGATAGAGTAAGAAATAATTAAAACATATTTTATAGAGATACAATTTTATAAATACATATAAACTATTTGATAAAATAGTGTCATGGCCAGGGATGTACATGGCTTGTGACTGTGGATAATGCATCGGCAGCTTGACGAATGTTATGTACCTAAGCCCTGATAGGTGGCGCGCGCTGTCAGCTTGGCAAGTGTTATGTACCTAAGCTCCGATAGATGGCGGGTGCGCTAGGCGGGAAGTTTGTAAACAATAGTCGCCATCTTGAGGGGTGGAGCCGATGGCCAGCCGTTTGGGTCTCTGACATTACTTCCTTAATTTACCATTATTTTTATCCATTTAACTTAGTTTACCTCTATGTGCACCACATGTCTATACATGTGAAAAGCTCATAGTTAGTGAATACGTTATAATTACAACACGGTTAGTAATATGTTATTTGGAGTTACCCCAAGCAGTTAATACAATACCTAAGCATTGTCCTACATAGCAATAGAGAGATTTTTGTACGATTTCTAATGTTTTCTGTAATACTGTGGCAGCAAAACTCAGTATGAATATTATCGTCTGCATTCTCTTCATCCTGGAGTTTGTCTTCGCTTGCATTCTCATCCATGGAATCCGCAAAGTAAGTATGGCCACACTGCTCTCTTTAATTATAAGACAATAACACACCACCTATATATAGGAAATGGTAGTATGGTGGTTGCGTGATGTGTTGGTGTGGCTTGTGGAAAGGCCGCTGATATAATTAAAATTAATTTATTTAAAGCCAGAAATATATAAAGAGAGAAGAAGTAACAGTTGAAGTAACGACCGTTGGGAGCAGGCCTTGTTGTTTACCACGCCAGTCGCTAGAAAGTTCGGATGACGCCCGCGCATGCGTAGTGACGTGTTCTCCCAGCACGCGCTTGCCGAGGCATAGTGCGGCCGCCATTCTTCCGCCCGTAGAATGTGTATTAAAGCTTTGTCCCAGTTCGCGCTCGCAGAAGCAAAGTGCGGTCGCCACAGAAGTATTGAAACGCGAATGTTTCTTTTACACATTTAACCAACAATAAACATTCATTCTTTAATACTTTCATTTCCTATTTATTACCTTATATTTAATTTATACCTAACTGGCCTTGTCCTTATTGTTTTCGGAAGAGTATTGCTTGATACAAATATTTATATGTAATTCTACTGTCCTAAAAGCTTATGTCCATAGATTTCTGAAGTACCATTTCTAAGATTCCACCTTTCAGTGCAACGTATGCGAGCAGAATCTTTCAATAGAGTATTAGAGCTCCAAAGAAGCGGTTTGGTATATTGAATTGGCGAAACCGCTTAGAGGGTTCATAACTGATGAGCCAAGCCCTCCCAATATCTTTCATCGTTGTAAGGACAGTAGTTTTTTTTATGTGAAAAATAAACATTCGAATCTTAATGTTTTCATTTGTTATATATAGATGGCGCGTTATTGCTTTGTATTAATTATATTGTAACAAGTATTTATTAATTTTATTATTTTTATTGACAGAGTGGTCATTTTTATGTTTATATTTTGCTAATCTGTAAATTTCCCTCGTGGCTTATCTTTTGTTTACCATTCTTAGTTTTGTCCTTCCCTGATATAAATTGCTGACGGTGTTTACCTTACAACTCTGAACACTCGGATTTTCTTGGAAAATCTCTTAAAGATTTCTTGAAAAAGCCATGGTCCACCTGTGCTGTTTGAGCAGAAGAGCTTAAATTGACTTGTTCCATTATATGTATGTTCCATATGTAAATACCTGTTTTCTTTCCTCTTTTCGCTCTCCACTTCTCCCATCCATATTTCCAAAAAAAAAAATTCTTATTTTCCATAGGATTATTCAAATAATAATCTGTATATATTTACCATGTGTATATAATCTTTCTCCATTTTTACCCCTTTGTATATTTCCCACTTTCATAGGTTTCTCCGTCTTGTAACCCCAAGGAGAATCCTCTGTAAGACCTGTGTGTCTTAATAAAGGCTTTTGTGTGTGATATATAAATTGCTGTCCGCTCCTGAAGTTTTTGTCTTCCCTAAGTTTCCACGTGGCAATATAATTGTTATTTTAAACTAAAAGTGCAGACTGTGCACATTGTATTGACAATATGTAAATAAAACTATGTTAATTGACAAGTGTCTACAGAGTTTAGATGTGTTGTAGAGCATTCCTCGTTATATGCGGCCTTGGATTGTCTACCATATTGTCTTCCTGGTCCTGGGAGTCCTTCTCTTCCACATCCTGCTCATCCTCCTGTTGGTGCACCACGACATGGCGCTGGGGGTACGTCCGCTTACTTATCCCTAGTTACATATTGGCCAGTATGCACATTTCTCTCAAGGTAAAGAAGTGAATTGTAGAGGCATTTGTATTTACCATAATCATTTATAGATGTGAGAGCTGGACTCTCAGAAGAGAAGAAGGAAAAAGAATTGAAGATTTTGAAATGTGGACATGGAGAAAGCCACTCAGAGTGTCATGGACAGATAAAAAAAAACGAATATATCAACCTTTCTAATAGAAACAAGCATATAACCATATATACAATGTCTATCCATCTAATCTCAAACTAAAACCTCCTCATACTAGAAACCATTCCATCTATATCTATAGATTGCTTATTAATTTTGGCAAAGCTTGAAACCAGGGAAGAATCTTTCTTAAAGTCACTTATGTATGTGAGAGCTGGACTCTCAGAAAAGAAGAAAGAAAAAAGAGTTGAAGATTTTGAAATGTGTACATGGAGAAAGCTACTCAGAGTGTGATGGCCATTCTATACAATGTCTATCCACTCCAACTCGAACTAAAACCTTCCTCTAAAGGAAACAATCCCCCTTCCATCTATACAAAATTAATTTAGCCCTAAACCTATTTTTGACCCCCTCCGCTTTATTTCATTAAATAAAAAGACCAGGTGGCTATATGTAGATCATTGTTGATGTTGTTGTTGTCGTGTCCAATGAAGAGTCTCAGATGTATCCATGCATCTCTATCACAGCAGTCGCAATGTCCACTATCTTGGATGTGTAAAGCTGCTGTTCTGGGTCCATGTCAATTTTCTGTTGTTGTTGTCGTGTATAATGAAGAGACTCAGATGTCTCCATACATCTCTATCACAGCAGTCACAATGTCCTCTATCTTGGGTGAGTAAAGCTGCTGTTCTGGGTCCATGTCAATTTTATGCAAGGCTGCGGTCATTGCTGGGCATGAGAATATGTGGGTAGGTGTTAGTTTCACACCAGGACAGTTGTTACATGTCCTGTAGGTTCTTGTGCCATCTGGATGTAGGTATATCATTACCAGAATGATTTAATGTCAGAAACTCTAACTACATTACTAATTGATCTTAAATATTTGTACAGTTGGGGGTCATCTTCCTCTACTTGATTGTCATGGGTTCCTTGGGGATTCAAGTAAGTATTCAGTGAGATTAAAGTTTATTTATAAAATCAATAAAAATTATATTGTACTCTCCCTCTCTCTCTAATAAAGCTAGAAATGTTGACCTTCCAGCATTCATACTAGGTAGCAAAAGATAAGAACGCACACGGACCTTTCTTATTTCCTCTCAAATATTTAAAATTGCCAAGTCCATGGATCATCAGGATTGAGTGAAGTCAAATGCATCAAATTCAGTCATTAAGACCGGAGCACAACTCAGTAGCAGGCCGACTTAGCTCCAATATGAAATGGCCGTCTCTGACATGAGGAACAGATGCCATGTACAGCCGCTCCTAACATGGAGTACATACATCCTGTATCCCAGGAGTCCTTACAGGATGCTATCAGCCGGGTCAACTGAGCCCAGGTTTTTTAGTGAGCTTGATAGCTTTGATACCCTGATATGATTGAGTGGAGATAAGAAAGAAGAAGAAGAAGGGATATTATTAATATAATTATATTTTAGATTTTAGAATCTTATAAATTTGATTGCTAAAGATTTTACATTTTCCTCTTTCCATATTAAACAGGTACCAATGTTTGTCATTTCCTCCTATTTCATTGAAAATATCAAACTTTTATTTCAATCATTGACATCATTCTTGAATAAAATATTATGGAAAAAGTTTCCAGAGAAAATTTAGGGAGAGGACTTTCACCATCTCTAGTTGGTATTTATTGTCACGTTGAATTTTAGGAAAGACAAACTTAAGGATAACGAAATTTATATTATGCTTATTGTACATATTACCAGACACTTCTTTCTTTTGTACACAGTTCTTTTTTTTCCCCTCTCTTTCATTGTTAACATCGTATGACTATTCTATTCACGGCCTAAAATTATTGTATATATATGTGGTAATTTAAGAATCATAAACACCTGTGTAAATACTCACCACCTCTTCTTACACCCCCTACTCTAATATGGACTTTTAATCATGGTACCCAATCCTCCTTTAATCCATTTAAATTTGTATGTATTGTTTTTATGTGTTCAATTAAATAAAGAGTTACATCTAGAGGGAACGTAGAAACCAAAAAGGGCTTATCCCGCAGCCATGAGGTCAACCGTCGCGTCAACGCGGCGCCAATAAAATGACGTAACCAGGGCTTACCCGCAACCAAATAAGGTAAACTGCCCCCTCGACGCCAGGGCGCCAGACGTCCGGTAACGTAAGACTTGAGCATATAAAAAGGGCTTGCCCCGCAGTCAGTCAGTTCAGTGGATGCAAGATAACAGACAGATCGTTAGTAAGTCTTTGTGAACGGGGTGGATGGCCCGCCGGCCGCTACTGGGTCTCTGCGTTCTCTCTCTCTGATGCCTCGGCTTCCCCTGTGATTCGTCTCTGTGTGCTTTACCACTCACCACCATCACGACTGCACAATCATCATCTTTCCCCACGACTCAATACAACAAACCAGACCACCGAAATACCACAGTAAAGAAAGAAAGTCGACAGGGTTCGACAGAAAGTCGACAGGATTCGACATATATGTATAGATAAATGTCATACATGTATGACAAGTGTCCCTAGGGGGGCATAGCGCTTTAAATTGAAATAAAATAAAGGATGACGCAGTAATTTAAGGAAAACACAAAATTAAATTGATAAAAATATAAAAGAAACAATATGAGATATATATTTTAACCCAGGTTCCAGAAAGGCAGAACGTCAACTACTCACGAATGAAGTTTAGGCAGAGTAATAAAATATATCAAAATTAATAAATGCTTTGCTAAAATATTAAATAAATCACATATAGATATTTAAAAATATTCTATTAGGTTACTATGTAGGGTTACTTCATTAAAACAAACTATTAGGGCCTTGGCGGACTCGGGTCGGTAACAAAGCAACAACACCACAGCCACATAATTAAGGTTGATTTTGAAGGAAGAGGTGACTTTTATTTTTAGAGATGAATATCCTCACGGTAAAATTTCCATTTATATTTTGTATTACTCTAAAAAAAATAAAATTTGTTTTTTTTTTAAGCAGACGATAATAATTGGCGCATGCGCAGGCCTACTTCTTGGTGGTTGTCCATTCCTACTGGGAAGTGCTGCGCGCGCAACAAGCTGAGCAGATGATCGGAATGGTCACTACGGTTTAAACCTCCATCGCCTGAATCTTTTTAAAAGAAGGCATTTACTTAAATATTTCTGTGATTTATTTATATATATAAGTATTCATATAAAATATATTTATTTCTCTCTATTTTTTATATACTCATCGCTTATTTTTGCAATTTTTATATATATATTCTTATATATGAAACGCTTTTTTTCTATTTTATTCTGTATTGAAAGTGAATCCCAATAAATATTTTCATATATGGTCAGCATGTAAATAGCAGTTTGTGGTTTTTATTGTTTACATTCGATCACAGGGAAATGATTTTGGAATAAAACACCTGGAAGGTTTAAGGATAATCCACACAATCTACCAGTACCCCTATGTACATCTTATTGCTGAAGTGTATCAATCTCCAAGTTTTTCAAATGATGAAAGCCATGTTACATACCAAGATATTGAATCAAAACGCAACATTGAAATCTAACGTAAAAAAATCACCTGTAAACATGTGTGTGTATTTCAGGACTTACACTAAAAAATAAAAACCATTTTTAGTATTTTCTTTTATTTTTGCCATATTATATCCAGTGTAAAAACAAATACATAAATACGACCGGCGCTAGGTAGAACGATCAAACATCTGGTATTTATTGTTACACCTGTTGAAGATCCATTTGCCCGAAAGTTCATCTTGTTTTATGGCAAAATGAAATAAATGTATCGCTAATCCTCGTTGTATTTTGGTTTAAACCTAATTTAGCGACTCAAAATTAATATACCAATATGTAAACCTTCTTAATTATCAATTTATCAAACTATGGGGGTGATTAAGTTTTCAATTGGGATAATTCTGTTGATTTCTCTAGAAAGTTTGAATCAATGTGTTTCTATCGACATGACCATACACAGGTAGTTTACCTAAACTTGGTGGATGAAAACATTGTATTATTATTCCATTTTGTATATACAATGTTTTTTATTGTTTAATTAATATACAATAATGTGTTCTATAAAGGATCGAGAGACCAAAACAATCAGTTTTTTAATTCGACCATTGTGTCTCAAATACACTGTTTAATTTAGTTAGAATATTTATGTTTATATAAAGGTTTAATATAATTTTTCTATGATTGTGTAAATATTCATTGAATTTATCATCATCACCTTTTTTGTTTTTACAAAAATGTTATATGAAAAATAAAGTAAGAAATTAAGGGAAGTGGTTGCCCTCATGTTTACTGATCCAATGTTTTAATAATCTAAGGTTTATGTTGTACTAAAAAGTTAAACATACACTTTATAAAAATATCAACACACCAAGAAGGAGTTATCCGATCGGGACAAATATTGGTGTATGTAAAGAGAACATATATAGAGTAAAATTTATCCAAAATTTTCAGAATAATTAATTGTTTTATTCCAGAGTTTGTGATCATGAAAATGTGTCAAATTAAACACTATTTCATTACAAGCTACCATCCCCAGACTAATGAACTATCGGAACGGCTAAATAGAACTTTAATCAACATGACCAGTATGTATGTGAATATGGACCAGAAGAGAAAACTGTGACGAAATCCTTCCATTTATCACCCACGTGTACAATACCACGATCCAAGAAACCATAGGCCATTTTTCCTGTTGTTTGGGAGAGATTGAGACTGATTTATTACAATGTCCATATAAGATTATATAAGGTTAAATACAGATAAAATATGAATAAATAAGATTATATAATGGTAAATTATTTAAAAATTATTATTTTAGATGATATAGTTTTATTTTCCAATATTTCGTATGGGCAACTCGCCAAATTTCTTCGGGGAACAAGATTGTTTTGAGATGCTCGCGTCATAACAATTTTGTTCCCCGAAGAAGTTTGGCGAGTTTCCCATACGAAATATTGGAAAATAAAAATATATGATCCAAAATAAGCATTTTAAAATAATTTAATATATAGATTGCTCTATTTTCAAACACATAATGATAAATAAATGAATACATTTTGTTATTTATGTAAATGTTATCGTAAAGATAGAGGCTGCCTGGCCGGCATTCATATTTATATTAAAAAAATAGACACTTCGGTCAGTTGGAGTTTTTTATTTTTCTCAACGTTTCGAAAAAAATCTTTTGTCTTCGTCAGGAGAAGTAAATTTACTTACTTTTATTTACTTCTCCTGACGAAGAAAAAATATTTTTGTCGAAACGTTGAGAAAATAAAAAACTCCAACTGGCCGAAGTGTCTATTTTTCACAGAAATAGGAATGCCAGCCAGGCTACCTCTATCTTCAGGAAGATATGTTATTGAACAGTTTTTTTCCCTTAGGTTCCCAAAGTACCTCACGAGTAAGCTCGCGCCTACCATCAGCTTTGATTCACATAAATAACTTTTCTTTATAAAAAAAGTGTTATCTTAAACACAACGCAATCTATAATGGGTAAACTAACTAAATGTTGTATCTCTTGTTGCTTTGGAATGGAAGATTTTGGAATGTATCTTCGAGAAACTACTTTCTTCAAACGTTCAAGAACAACCCGCATCACCTATGCAACGTTCTATTTCATCTTGGTCATCTTATGCTTGAGTCTAATACATCCAGATGCTCAAAATCATCTTCAAGAATATGCACCCTATTGTCGGAGTATCTCCTATCCCAACACCGACTGTGACACCCAAGCTGGCTACCTAGCTGTCTACCGAACATGTTCCATGGCTGCATGTTACTTCTTGCTATTCTCTCTAATCATGATACATGTCAAAGATGTTCAGGATCCACGAGCATTTCTACAGAATGGTTTCTGGTTCCCTAAATTAATCCTAATCCTTATTCTTATTATCGCTGGATTTTACATACCACCTATACCATTCTTCGATACCACCATAATGTACATAGGTATTGCTGCAAGCTTCATTTTCATCCATATTCAAATTCTTCTTCTTGCAGACATCCTATACTGGTGGAATGCCTATATGTATAAGAAATCCGATGAACCCCAAATTATTCATTACTATCTGATTTTAGTTCTATTTTCCTTAATGAATTTCCTAATTTGTTTATGTAGCTTGATTTACATGCAGTATTTATACACCCAAGGATCATTCTGCCAAATTCACAATATCATTATCATATTTCATCTTATATATTCAATATTCATCTGCGTTCTGGCATCCATTCCTCAAGTTCAAGATCTTCAGCCAAGAATCAATATTCCACAAACCTCTTTCGTTACCTTATTTACAACCTACCTGATTTGGTCTTCCATGTATTATACACCATACGTTGATTGTATTCCAACAATGAATAATAAACTATTTAGTAGTATTATTGAGATTGTATTATCCTGTATTGCTATTGGTTATTCGGCAATACGTAATTTAGTATTACCAAAAAAGAAAAATCCACCATTATATGAAATCTTTCCTTTTATGTCGGAAAAATCAACTGAAGAGGAATTCGTGATACCAAAGAATATTGAAAAAGATTATCCGAGAAAAGAAGATAATGGTATTCAGTATAATTGGTCGATATTTCATTCCATTCTTGCGACTGCTTGTCTCTATCTAATGATGAATATCACGGAGTGGCGTATTCCAGGTTCTAGAACATCGTCTGATCATCCGAATGCCCTGATCTTCTGGATTAAAATCCTGAGCTCTGTGACAATTCTTCTTCTCCATTCCACTGCCATGATTGCCCCCTGCATCTATCCCAAATGCCATTTACCTTTAATCAACGAACCTTTACTTCATATCTCAGATTCCTTCTACGGATGGCAACTTGAATTCTTAACAATTCATAAAGATTTCTTGTAAAATTAACGAGTTCATTATATTTATAGAAGATATTTTTCTTGAAATAAAAATTTAAAAACATTATCTCTCTCTCTCTCTTCATATTTATTTATTTTTATTATTTTTATTTACATTTAGCAGTATAAAATATTATATGAACGATGTCTTCTTTCTTATCTCCACACTGGGTGAAGTAGAATGCCTTTGTCATTAAGACTGGGAGCACTACTCAGTGGCAGGCCGACTTAGCTCCAAAAGAAATGGCCATCTCTGACATGAGGAACAGACGCCATGTGCAGCCGCTCCTAACATGGAGTACAAACTCTGCTCATCCTGTATACCTGGATTAGGGGATTAGGAGCCCTTACAGGGTACTATCAGCCAGGCCAGCTGAGCCCAGGTTTTTTAGTGAGCTTGTTACTGCTCCCCCTCCTCCTTTTTTATCCGGACTTGGGACCGGCAAAGGCGGAGTTATGTAAATAAAGTAGATTCAATTTTTCTGTTGTGCTACGATTCAAACCTGCTGAAATAAAAGAACTGGACCGAGATCTGATATTACCACCAAAATGAAAGTCTTGCTCAGAATTGAAATCAACCTGAGCTACATATTTGATTGTAGATTTACCTATTGAACGACGTTCCAAGAACCTGGACTTTTCTTTCATGGCTCTCTGTGGATTACTACTTATCTTTTTTTTTTATTATTAAAAAATTGTTGTCTCTTGGATACCTACAGCTAAACCTGTCTATCGCGCCTCCTCATGGGACTCACCAAAATAGGGTGCTATAGTGAGAGTGGGTGCTATAGACAGGTCACTTTTAATGTAAAATGTTTACATTTTAATGTTTAAAATCGGGAGTTATAGAGAAGAAGGCGCTATTTAGAGGGGGCGCTATAGATAGGTTTAACTGCATATACATTTTCACCTGAATGCCAAACATAAACAAAAGAAGGAAAAATAAATTTTGATGAGACCATAATCACTTTAATACATTCAGGATTAAACGAAGAAGGATCTTAGTAAAAGCTAATGTATCATGTAAAAAAAACAACAGACTTTTTAATATGATACATATTACACTCGGGTAAAAACGTACTTAATTACATATTGACCGGGTCTCACTTTAAGAATTAAGAATAACACAAGGTTGTAATAATATAGAACATTTCTCTTTTGTCTCGAAATGTTTACAATTATAATACACACAAAGATATAAAGTGGTTATTGTACTTAACAAATTAGTTTAGATTGATAGTTAAATAAAATATGAAAATCAATAATTACGGTGGAACTAACTGGTAATATTGAACCAAATAGTAGCATCATAAAATAGTTCTAAAACACTCCAACAGATGGAAGCACATGTTTGAAGAAAGAAGATTAGGATGCGTCGACATTGTTTAATGATGTGTGTCGCCATATACCTTTAATTTGTAGAACGCACTATGTAAATAGAATATATGTAATTAAGGTGTTATTAACTACACTCTTGGAGACAAACATAAGGAAGTTGTACCTTTCAGCATGTATATCGGGATTCAGACAATAACTCTGAAAGATATTACAGTCACCTTTATTGAAGACACACGAGATAACCAAGTGTAAAAAAAAAAATTGCCTCTGTCTTCTTAAAAAAAATTAAATAAATAGACGACCAGCGACGTCGAAGACTTTTCACTTCCTCAAGTTTTGTCCATGAGTGTAGATATCTCAACGAGAGAGAGTTGTGATGATAAAGGAGATCAACTGTGTTGCCGGATGACATTCAATAGAAATATTGGTGAATTAATGTATTGGAAATTATGATGAAAATATACTGAATGGGAGAATTTTTTGCCTTTTATAAAATTTGATACACAGTGACCTTTATTGAA
Source organism: Cordylochernes scorpioides (assembly GCA_030710605.1). Taxonomy (NCBI): domain Eukaryota; kingdom Metazoa; phylum Arthropoda; class Arachnida; order Pseudoscorpiones; family Chernetidae; genus Cordylochernes; species Cordylochernes scorpioides. Next base: position 7,282,387 of record CP092865.1, read on the forward strand.
GACACACGAGATAACCAAGTGTGAACAACCTCTGTCTCCTTCAAAAAAACAGACCAACGGCAACATCAGATATTTTCCACTTCCTTAAGTTTGTTCATGACTAGTTTATATATATAGCGCCCGTTTCTATTTAGAATTTTAAAAAATGCTACAGCGCGCTCTTATTGCAATGATAATGATATGCAGGGCGGTCTGGCTCATCAGAGGTGAACCCTTGCTGGGGTTTCGCCAGTTTAATCTACCATACAGCTCTACTATTGTATTAGGCTGTTTTGCTTTTATATTGCCACGTGAAAATTAGGGAAGACAAAAACTTCAGGAGTAAACAAAATTTATTTCAGGCAAGGACAAACTATGAAAGGTAAACAAAAGATAAGCCACGAGGGGAATTTACAGAGTAGCAAAATATAAATATGAAAAAATGACCACTCTGTTAATAAAAATAATAAAATGAATAAATACTTGGTTACAATATATAGTACGAAAGATAAACTCCTTTCAAATGTATTTCAAGGGAACAGTCAATATAAGAACTTGTAGTCAGTAGAAAGACATAAATACATAGATAGACATTAAGAAAAAGGCATCTCCTTATCGTGCAACTGAAAGTTGCACGATAAGAATAAACCTTTTTCTTAATTTATGCACCTTATCCCAGTACAATATCACATTTGTACTATTTTTTCATAGATAGACATGTGCTTCGAGCATTGCTCTACCACAGATAAATCATAAAGATATTTTAGACAGAATTTTAATAATTTGTTTGTTTCGCTGAAGATAGAGGTAGCCTGGCCGGTATTCATAGTTATTTAAAATTAGAAACACTACGGTCAATAAAGGTTTTTATTTTCTCAACGTTTCGATAAAAATATTTTGTCATCGTCAAAAAAATAAATAAATAAAGTAACGCCTTGAGACAAAATGTTTTATTTTATACAGACGAGGATAAAAGATTTTTGTCAAAACGTCGAGAAAATAAAAACCTTTACTGGCTGAAATGTCTCTTGTTTTTTAAGAATGAGTTTTTTTTTAGCTAGGGAATTTAAGACACAAAAGAGAAATCATTCGTTTGAAACGTGGCGACAAATGGAACCGAAATGTTTGTTTTCCCACCATTACAATGCCTGTCCACACAATTCGCTCACAGAATTTCTGACAAAGTATGAAACTCTGGTTTGTTCAACCACCCTATTCCCCAGATATTGCTCCTGTATAACGGCACGTTTTCCTTTAAATATATAAAATATTTGAAATACTTAATATGAAGCAGATTTTTCGATAAAGATTCCATAAAAAGAGAAAATCAAGGATTTTGAGAAAACTGAAGCCGGAAAATTTCCCAATAATGTAAATTCGAACATTCTCCTATTTTTTTAAATAAATAAATAATATAATAAAAAAATAACAAAAATAAATACACATACATGATAAAAGGTACAACTTCTTTAAATTTTGTCCATGAGTGTGTATTTAGATTCGAAAAATATTTTGAAAAGTTCTGAATAATTTTTTAAACCTGCTGTTATTCTATCTATAGATATATTTTCATGACATTCCTAGAACTTTTTGAATGTGCACCTTGTACATGTGTAGACATGTGGTGTAAATATGCTATATACATAGTCAAAAATTCATTTTTTTTTTCTGATAGCATTCTAGTACCAATCAAAAAAGAGAGAAAAAGACATATTTCGTTTTTATTCTAAACGAAATATGAAAAAGATTGAAAGCACTTGAATTATCATTGGTAGATTAAACTGGCGAAACGCCTGGTAGACTTGTCGAAAGATGAGCCAGGTCCTTCACTTATTTTTTACATTTAATAATATTTTTAAATTCGTCTTTTAACTCTTTAAAAAACGACGAAAAATGATAGATTATATTTTACAATATATATATATATATCATGTGAAAATTAAAAATATAAATATTTTAACGCTACTTTTATTTATATATATACACTCATGGATGAAACTTAAGGAAGTGGAAAGTCTTTGATGACGCCGGTCGGTCGTCTTTTTTTTTTTTTTTTTTTTTAAGGAATTGGAGATTTTTTTGTTGTTGTTGTTCACACTTGGTTATCTCGTGTCTTCCATAAAGATCACTACGTATTTAAATATTTCAGAGTTATAATCCCGATATACATGCTAAAAGGTACAACTTCCTTAAGTTTTGTCCATGAGTGTATATTTTTCCTCGTTATAGGTGTGAGTTGTTGATTCAGATGTTGAAAAAGACTTTACAGCTCATCTACTTCTTTTTGAAAATTCATTAAAGAAAACATTATACGAAAAAGGAAAAGTAATTGGTGTGAGATGAATTACTATTTTTTTATACGAAAAATAGGTGCTTTTTGAGGGTATAATTTTTTTAAATGGTAAAGAACAAATACAGCTACAAACGCCATGATAATAAGGAGACAAAAACATGGCAGTTGCATTTAAATTACTAGAATTATTTTATATTTAACCAGTTATGAACGGTATTTCTCGAAAGTTAGCGCTTTGATCGCAAATAAATGAGAACATTTAAGCTTATGTTGTACTTCTGTTTACTATAAGAATGAAGTTATCCGTAGAGGAAGGTTGTGTGGAAGCCGGCGCTCGGTGGTAGACGTTGTGGTTTGACGTCAACCTGTGAACGTAGATCTGGATACCCTGCTGCTGGCAGTGGTGCCAATTCAGTCGGCGCGATGGTGCTCATGTCAAGATGCTGCTGCTGTCTCAGCTTGAGAGTCGGGGCTTTCATCATTGGATTCCTGCATCTGGTACGTTTAATTCTTGTCTCTGTTTCCTCATTGGATTCCTGCATCTGGTACGTTTAATTCTTGTCTCTGTTTCCTCATTGGATTCCTGAACTGGTACGTTTAATTCTTGTCGCTGTACCCTCTGTTTCCTCATTGGATTCCTGAACTGGTACGTTTAATTCTTGTCTCTGTACCCTCATTGGATTCCTGCATCTGGTACGTTTAATTCTTGTCTTTGTACCCTCTGTTTCCTCATTGGATTCCTGAACTGGTACGTTTAATTCTTGTCTCTGTACCCTCTGTTTCCTCATTGGATTCCTGCATCTGGTACGTTTAATTCTTGTCTCTGTACCCTCTGTTTCCTCATTGGGTTCCTGCATCTGGTACGTTTAATTCTTGTCTCTGTACCCTCTGTTTCCTCATTGGATTCCTGAACTGGTACGTTTAATTCTTGTCTCTGTACCCTCTGTTTCCTCATTGGATTCCTGAATCTGGTACGTTTAATTCTTGTCTCTGTACCCTCTGTTTCCTCATTGGATTCCTGAACTGGTACGTTTAATTCTTGTCTCTGTACCCTCTGTTTCCTCATTGGATTCCTGAACTGTTACGTTTAATTCTTGTCTCTGTACCCTCTGTTTCCTCATTGGATTCCTGAACTGGTACGTTTAATTCTTGTCTCTGTTTCCTCATTGGATTCCTGAACTGTTACGTTTAATTCTTGTCTCTGTACCCCTTGTTCCATCATTGGATTCCTGAACTGTTACGTTTAATTCTTGTCTCTGTACCCCTTGTTCCATCATTGGATTCCTGAACTGTTACGTTTAATTCTTGTCTCTGTACCCCTTGTTCCATCATTGGATTCCTGAACTGTTACGTTTAATTCTTGTCCTGTACCCCTTGTTCCATCATTGGATTCCTGAACTGTTACGTTTAATTCTTGTCTCTGTACCCCTTGTTCCATCATTGGATTCCTGAACTGTTACGTTTAATTCTTGTCTCTGTACCCCTTGTTCCATCATTGGATTCCTACATCTTGTACGTTGAATACTTATCTCTTAAGATTCCTGGCTGAAGTTTAATCCTTACCTTCTGTTGTTCGAGCTTTCATCATTGGATTCCTGTATTTTATACGTTTATGTCTATAAGCTATCCATGAGTTATATGCATAAAGGAAGATATATATACAAGTTAGCAATGAAACATGAATAAGAGGTAATGGGAAGGGACATCCATTAAAACAAAGATTTATTTTACTTATCTCAAGTCACATGGTGTACACAGACAACCATGATAATAATATTGACTAGGATTCTAAAACTTCCTATACTACCTCACATGTTTTAACGTGCAAAAGCACTTCAACTTTACCCTTACACAGTACTATCGCACAGTTATTGCACTCATCCTTGAGGTTGGACTTGTGCACCGTCGAATAAATCTGTATTTAAATTCCTTCAATTAGGATTTTAATCCCTTGTCACTTTTACCGTAAGGTCGCTGGAAGTTGCATAAACTGTCTCTCAAGTCCATAATTACTTACACAACTACATTTATCTATTGCTTAACTCTGGTTTCAAAATGTATATATATTATCTATACACAGTCATAGACAAAATTTAAGGAAACGGAAAGTCTTTGATGTCGTTGGTCATCTTTTTTTTTTTTTTTCCAAGGCGACAGAGGCAATTTTGTTCATGCTTGGTTATCTCGTGTATCTTCAATGAAGATCGTGTATTAAATGTCTTTCAGAGTTATTATCTGAATCCTGATATATATGCTAGAAGGTAAAACTTGCTTAAGTTCTATCCATGAGTCTATATATCTATATATGATACCAATATAATAAGATACTTGAAATAGTATAAATATATAACACAATATTTTCCTCAGGAATATTTTCTTCTTCTATACTAGGTGTGTTCAAAAAGTATCGCGACTTTTGTGTTTTTTTCAAAAATTATTTATTTATTAATGAATACCTATTTTGTCCCCTCCAAAGTAATCCCCATGAGATATTATACACTTGTGCCAACGGTTTTTCCAATCTTCGAAGCACTTCAAAAAATCATTAAAAAAATATATTTTTCAGCTCCTCCTTCGATGCCGTCTTTATCTCGTCAAGCGTAGCGCAACGTCGTCCTTTCATGGGCCTCTTCAGTTTAGGGAACAAGAAAAAGTCACAGGGGGCCAGATCTGGGGAATACGGTGGCTGCGCGGTATCATTAGTGTGTTGTTTTTGGCCAAAAAGTCGCGCACAAGCAACGATGTGTGAGCAGGGGCGTTATCGTGGTGCAAAAGCAAATTTTTGTTCTTCCACAAATCCGGGCGTTTCTGGCGGATTGCTTCGCGCAAATTGCGCATAACTTGCAGGTAATATTCCTTATTGACCGTTCTACCCTGTGGCAAGAACTCATGATGCATCACGCCCCTGCAATCGAAGAAAAGTGTCAGCAAAACTTTCACATTCGACCGAACTTGGCGCGCTTTTTTCGGTCTTGGTTCGTGCGGCAGCTTCCATTGAGATGATTGAGCTTTGGTTTCCACGTCATAACCATAAACCCACGCTTCGTCACCAGTTATGACCCTCTGGAGAAAATTTGGGTCGTCGCGGACAGAGTCCAACATCTCATTAGCAATGTTCATGCGATGCTGTTTTTGGTCGCAATTGAGCAATTTTGGTACGAATTTCGCGGCGACCCGTCTCATGCCCAAATCATTGATAAAAATCGAATGGCACTAGCCAATCGATATGTTTAGGTCCTCAGCAACTTCTCTAACGGTGATTCGACGATTGGCCAATATCATTTTCTCCACTTCATTTATTTTTTCGTCTGTTGTTTAAGTGCTCGGGCGTCCGGCACGCTCTTCGTCGTTCACATCTTCTCGGCCTTCTGAGAACATTTTGTACCACCGATAAACGTTGCTTCGGTCCAAGGTAGCTTCTCCGTATGCCACAGTCAACATTCGGAATGCATCCGCGCACTTAATTTCATTTTTCACACAAAATTTGATACAGGTTCTTTGATCCATTTTTTTTTAATAGGTAAAAATCGAAGACGATCCAAAACACCTGCAAGCAAAGCAGCTGTCAACAATTAAGTGAACATTCAAAATAGCCGAGCTTGTCGGCATAAGTGAGAGACATGAGTACCAACATAAAGCCACAAAAAGATCGAAATTCGAATATACGTAACCCGCGAAAATTCAAAATTCGCGATACTTTTTGAACACACCTCGTATTTTCAATGAAACACACACATATATGTCCAGAACGACAGCCTATTCTAAGCCTTATTAGAATTTTACCTAGTTACATATTTACATTCTCTCGTTGTGATTTGTAAATATATAAATATAATCAATATATACATATGTGGCAATTGAAACAGATTACTAAGAATTCTTACAGATAAATTAATAGAGATCTTGAATTCTGACAATTATTTTGCTTGTAATTCCAAGTAGGATTTTGTGAGATTGGAACCTGAATAAATTTGGGTTTCCCTTTAAAATATGAAAATCAAATTTAAGCTCCCAACAGTTTCCGAGTTGGAATTGTACATCGCAAAACATACATATAACACATCACACACACAAATACAAAACAGCACACACAACGAACTCCACACACAATACAGTGCATACAAAACAGCATGCGCAACGAACTCAACACACACGACGCATACAGCGCGCAAAACACACACATCACACACAATACGCACAACATGCAACACACAATACACAACACAAACAACGCATTCAACGCACACAACGCTCATCACACACAAACATAACAGACAACGCACACTAAACAAAACCCACACAATGTATGCACAATACACACAGCATTCAATGCACAAAAACAACGCACACTAAACACAACACACACAACATACAATACACAACAAAACGCAACTAAATACAACATACAATGCACAACACAACGTAACTAAACACAACACACACAGCATAAAATACAAATACCAAAAACAACAGACCCAAACCCACCACACACAACACATACAACACATGTACAACATACAATGCACAGCACACACAGCGGGAGAAACCAGATACCTAAGATAAGAAAACACAATTGTAAAAAAAATACTCAAGGATAAAAAAAAAAAAGAAACATTCACTGCCTACACCTGTTTGAATCTCCAAGATGAGGGAGGGTTGGGAGTATTTTCAGACAAGGTATAAATATACTTACCTCCCCCCTCCAGGTTTTTACGTTCCCCCCACAAGAGACTTCCAGGGTATTTAAGTTACTGTAGGAATAGAATCCTCATGTTTATACTTTCGTATTGCTATACGTCGTGTTGGTATGACTTCTCGTATAGCTTCTCATTCATCACAACGTACAACTCCAGAAATATCAAAACTTCATAACACCATAGTCCATGATCATATGCAACTCTTTCTCATAGGAAGCAATATATACACTCATGGACAAAACTTCAAGAAGTTGTACCTTTCAGCAAGCATGTATATCGTAATTCAGACAATAACTCTGAAATATATTACAAATCCTTTATTAAAGACACGCCACAAGGTAACCAAGTGTGAACAAAATTGCCTCTGTCTCCTTAAAAAAAAAAAGAAAACAGACGACCGGTAGCATCAAAACCTTCCACTTTCTTAAGTTTTGTCTCCATGAGAGTGTATATATATTATATAATCTAAAATGCAATTATTTTATTTTTTAAAAACATATATTTTATTTTCATTCATTGACTGTTCTACGTTTTTTGACCATAGATTTAGAAGATACCACTTTTTGAATATTTGTTGTAAATATGTATAGTTAACCTACCTTTTTTTTAATTCACGAATATAGAATTCATTTTATAAATTCTATATTACTGTGACAAATAATATTATGTATAAATTGCTTCTCTCTCAAGTAATTAAAAATAAAAACTACTTGATAAGTAAATAATTTATTTCCTATTTTTAACGACTGCACCTTAAATTTATCTTTTTTCAACAACAAAACAAAATAACCATAACCTATATATAAACTAAAGTGATGGGTAGGATGATAATCATATACCAAAATAGGCACCACTTCATTAAATTAGGCATTAGAACACCTTAAATTATTAGAAAGAGGGAATCATATATCGCCGCAACTCTTTTTTATTAACGCGATTAAGGAAGCTTTCGGGCAAGCCCTTCTTCAGCTAATTATAGTGTACAAACAAGGAGAGATTATATATCGTTTTTAATATAAAATAAAATAAAAGAAAAGAAAATTACCACGCCCCTATCGCCCTTGTTTCAATAGCACCGCGTGGCCACGTCATGTCTCTGATCCTAACTTCAAATATAATATAGTACAAAAATATCTTAAAAGAAATTTACGTAATTGAATAAATATAAATAATCAACTATATTAAAAACGATATATAATCTCTCCTTGTTTGTACACTATAATTAGCTGAAGAAGGGCTTGCCCGAAAGCTTCCTTAATCGCGTTAATAAAAAAGAGTTGCGGCGATATATGATTCCCTCTTTCTAATTTGTCGAAATCCGCAAACCGTTTACCATGAATACCTTAAATTATGTTTATCACCTCAGTGAAAACTCTACAGTAATGATAAGGAATAAGTCTCAACACCAGTTTAAGAAAATTCAGACAACAGTCAACAACCAGTATACCATGGTTTCAGGCTATGACCCTTATCAGTACAGGGACGGCTTCGATGTCATACCATCCTACGAGAGTTTTTATTATTATTATTGATCAATCAGACGCGATATTGAAATATTTGCGCCTATAACAGAGGAAACAAACAAAAATACAATTTAAAACGCATAATTAAAAATATTTACAAATTTACATGTATTAATCGACAGAGTTCATCAAATTGATATAGACAAAGTGGCTGATGTAAGAGAATTAGATTAATCAGATCAGGGAACAATCGATGTCTCACTTCTGTAAAGTTCGGGCAGTCATAGATAAGGTGAGGAGCAGTATGAGAGGGGTTATAAAATCAGTGGAATTGGCCAAAAAGGGGGTTTAAGCAGGTAAAGTGACAGAAACCGTTTTTAAACTAGAATAAACCCAAAGTTGTGGGAGGATGATGCACCAAAAGTGAACAACAACAACAAAAGCTGTCTCCAGGAGCACCCAAGTCTGTAGAAGGTCACTTGTCATCACCTCGTTCCGCCGTTCTAAATTTGAACTTTTCCTGACAACACCCTCGTAATTTATAAGCTCTTTCCTTGTCTACAGGAATTACTTTCTCTACAATAAATCTCTCAAATATTAAATAGAAAACCTCAGACTTCCGCGCGGGGATAACTTTCTTTTTTAAAATGAAATCGTGGATTTAAGGAAGTGGGATGTCTTTGATAATGCCTGTTGTGTATTTTTTTTTTTAGGGAGACAGAGGTTGTTCACACTTGGTTATTTCATGTGTCTTCAATAAAGGTCACTATAATATATTTCAGAGTAATTGTGTGAATCCCGATATACATGATAAAAGGTACAAATTCCTTAAGTTTTGTTCATGAGTGTATTGTCTGAATCCCAATATACATGATAAAAGGTACAAATTCCTTAAGTTTTGTCCATGAGTGTATTGTCTGAATCTCAATATACATGATAAAAGGTACAAATTCCTTAAGTTTTGTCCATGAGTGTATTGTCTGAATCCCAATATACATGATAAAAGATACAAATTCCTTAAGTTTTGTCCATGAGTGTATTGTCTGAATCCCAATATACAAGATAAAAGATACAAATTCCTTAAGTTTTGTCCATGAGTGTATTGTCTGAATCCCGATATACATGATAAAAGGTACAACTTCCTTAAGTTTTGTCCATGTGTGTATTGTCTGAATCCCGATATACATGATAAAAGATACAACTACCTTAAGTTTTGTCCATGAGTGTATTGTCAAAAACGTGTGAGAATAATCTTATCCGACGAACAACCACTTTCCATAGGCGAACAACCTTTGTAAATTAAAAATGACTTGACCTAACATAATCCAACCAACAATGAGAGACCACCACCTCCAGGAGAGTCTAAGAGTATCTGTGTCTTAGGAGAATTCCCAGGGGCTTCTGTAAATGTAAGCATGTGTGTAAAACAATAACGGGCTATCTATATATAGGGAATGGACACGGTAAGATAGGAATGTTCATTTTCCACATAAAACAATCTAGTTTCTTCTGTTCTTACTGCGATGTAGAATATTGGGAGGACTTGGTTAGTCAGTTGTGAACCCTCCCAGTCAATTTAATCTATCAGAAAAAAATACAGTAATAAATATAGTATTAGGTCTCTAAAAAGTGCGGTGTGGTATATTAAATTGGCGTCACCGCTTGGAGGGTTTACCACTAATGAGCCAACCTCTTCCAATATTTTTTCATCACAGTAAGGACAGTAGAAGTTTGTTTTATATGTGAAAAAAAAATTTTTTTTACTTATCCCTAGTACACGTGGTACAGGCCATGATAATCATGGTGGGTAGTTAGCGACTGCTTTTACTGTAAGTACATCACATGTCTACACATGTGAAAAGCAGTTCGACTTTGCACTTACAAATGTGCCAGAATCCCGTTTGGTTACTTGCACTCACTGGTGGGGTTGGACTTTTGCAAGAATCGGGGGCGATTGGAGCATTTTTTTTAAATCAGAAAAGAGTGTCCAATGCGGGAATCGAACCCGGGTCGTTATGGTCGAAACCAAACGGTTTAAAAATAACGAAACATTAATGTCTTATTATGTAATAATGTATGTAAAAGAAGAGTTTTAAATGATGTATACGCTACAAGATTATAAACCTTACATAGGATAATTACATAATTCTTTCTGTAAACTGGGAGGAGTGTTCCACGATACAGAGACTTTAACTACTCTTGAAACATTCTCTGGATAGATAGATATACTACTTTGTCAATTGGTCATTTAGAATCCTTTAAACTTTTTAACATGGTCAATGTGTAAATATGGTAAAACAAACGGTAAATATGTAAAAATATCGATTATTATTTTTATTATTAAAACGTGTTTAATATCCAAGTAAATGTAAACGAATCAATATTTGATGTAATAATGTAAAAATATAGATATAACAATGAGAGAGAGAGATTGATTTATTACAAAGTCCATATAAGATTATATAAGGTTAAATACAGAATAAATATAAATGTGAATAAATATGATTATATAATGATAAATGTATGAATAAATAGATATAAATAATTGATAAAAATCAACATATATAGTCACGACCGTCTGTCGACCTCATGTCACGGATGCGCGCGCATCATCATTATGATCATTATCTTCTATAGAAGCTTCTATCTTTATAATTAGGTATATTTACAAAAAGTCAATTCGCTCGCGCCTCTAGCGGTGAAAATGAGGGGTAATACCAGCTGACCTAATATACATGTAAAGTTTGGAGCGGGACGTTTCACAAGAGTGACATCCACGGCTCCAATTTATAATTGTAACAAATAGTATTGGAATAAAAACATTCAATCGGGTAAAACACGGGCGTTGCCCGGGTCATTCGTCTAGTATACCTATATATATAAATATATATACAAGTCGTCATTGGTGGCGCCCACTGAGAGAGTGAAAGATAGGAAAAGGAGTAAAATTAAGATGATATGAAACCGAAGTTTTACATCACAAACCCACAATGTTCAAACAGATTTATCCATACGTTGAGCGACAAATAAGGAAAATGTCACCTACGTTACAACTGGTCGTAAAAATGTCAGTTTTTTTTATTATCAGGGATTAGGCAACGAAAGGAAATATGACAATTGTAATCTCTCAATTTGCATACCTCAGATATACTACTCTTAAACCACACAACAGATATATTGGATCATATCAAACCTAATATCGAAACTGCCCTTTCCCAAAAACATTTTATAGAGAGCACACCATACTGCCATCTATCTTCAGAAAAAGGCATTAATTAATCCTGAATTTTTAACCAATAGTCTCAAGTGGTACGTTTAGAACCACAAAATATAATACAGAGATATGAATAATGTATTGCTAAAAAACCCTCTTTATATGTTCAAAACGAATAATTTTAATATACCCTCATGGACAAAACTTAAGGAAGTTGTACCTTTTATCATGTATATCGGGATTCAGACAATACACTCATGGACAAAACTTAAGTAAGTTGTACCTTTTATCATGTATATCGGGATTCAGACAATACACTCATGGACAAAACTTAAGGAAGTTGTACCTTTTATCATGTATATCGGGATTCAGACAATAACTCTGAAATATATTTGATACACACTGACCGTTATACTATACTAGCCGAATGACCCGGGCAACGCCCGTGTTTTACCCGATTGAATGTTTTGATTCAAATACTATTTGTTACAATTATAAATTGGCGCCTTAAATAAATGCATATATTAGTTAATAACTATAGCCTATGTGCTTTATCTGTCTATGTACTGTTGGCTTCCGTAGACGTCTCTTACTGGGAAAAAGAAAGAGAGGATTCCATTTAGTTATTATCTAATATATGCATTTATTTAAGGAGCGACCCGCTCCAACACAATAGTTACAAACACCAAAAAGCGAGTAGGGGGGGGGGGGCAAAGTCAAAAACAAATTGTCTCGCGTAGTGGTGGCGTGGTCGTAGCCAACCAATAGGATAGCGCCATTCCAAAAAAAAAAAAAAAAAGCAAACGGTGACAGAGATGAAAACATGACGCATGACGCTCGTAACTGTATATAGAATTCTACTGTCCTTAAAGCGTATGTCCATAATTCATTAAACATACTTTTTCCAAAAGGTCTGCATCAGTGTAAAAGGAAACAGTTCAATTCAATATAACAGCGGTATGGTAGATTAAACTGACGAAACTACTGGAAGGGTTCACCACTGATGAGCCAGGCCTTCCCATTAATTTATCATTGCATTAAGGGCAGTTATAAAATTGTTTTAATTCAAAAAGAATCATACGCATAAAATATAGTTTCAATTTCCTAATATAAACTAATATCATTTAAAAAATAGAGCAATCCATAAATAAATCTTTAAATAAAAAGGCAAATATTGGATCAAAATATAATTTATTTTACCAATATATCAGTTGGATGAAAGCCATTAATTCTATAAACCTATTAATATGGTATAATACCTTGATAAAGGTTGGAGTTCAGCCCCCCAACCGAAATATTGGTAAAATAAATTATATTTCATTCCCATTAAAAGAATATTGATTTAATACACATTAAATAATATATAAACCCAAAATATGTATTCATTGAAGTAGAGACCGTCATTTACAATACCAGCCAGCCATCTTTTTTCCATATTTTCACTTTACTGACGATACCATTCTTATTTGAGTATATATTTACATAATTTGATGTTATATTGGGCTTCCTCTCTGGTAACGGACTTTTGCTACCGCCTTGTATAACATTGACATTCGACATCAAAGAATTTTTAATTCCTTAAGTTTTGTCCATGAGTGTATGTTTTTATGTTATTTCTCATTGGAAGACTCTACTGTACGTTATATTTCTTGGTCTCCAACTTCAGACACTATGGACGTTCCGAGTTTAGGGATTTCTCGGAACGGACTTTTGATACAGCCTTGTTTAATTAAATACTCATATAAATTATATAATCTTATATTAAATTCATTATTATATACATTTAATCAGCATTTCTATAAATTATACATATAAATTTATATTTTATCAATGATAAAATATTTATACATTCGGCTACGCTGCTTTCATCTGTACTAATTCCCAGGTCTTTAATTCTCTCCATTTCCTCCAAGCCATTGTTATCTTTAACAATGGGGCCATATTTTATGGCACTAACATTTTGATAATTCATAGTCCATTTTCTCTTCTCTCTTTTTACTTAGAAAACGTAATACCAGGTGACCCAGATATAAATAATAAAATTGCGCAGCACTCATAGATAAAATAAACAATATTTCAAATTTAATGATGTTTTCTCTCTAAATGTTTTGTTTGTTTATGAAACTATTTATTATCTTTTTTTCCCCGCTAGTGATATATCAAACTGTGCGAAGTTGTTTTTTTTTTTGTAATAAAAAATGAAATGTTTAAGTGTTGTTTACTTTCATAATTTAGGTTTGTATTGTTCTGCTAAGGGCTATTCATTTGATATATATGTTCTCAAATGTAATTTCTCGAATTCTTGAATAGTTTTTGTTGCAATATTTATAAAGGAATTAAAATTTGTACATTGCGATCTCATGATAACTGTTGATTTGTGAGAAAAATGTATATTTTCTGAAGAAAATTACACAAAAGATATAAACGAACAATGGAGATGTAACTGATGATAGTTCATGAAAGGGTTTACCATCGATGAGCCAGGCCTTCCTTCTTATTTTAATTCATTGCAGCATAGGAACTGTAGAGATAAAATTGTACAAAACACATATAAACGAACAATGGAGATGTAACTGATGATCGTTTTTTTTTTAACTTTAAAAATCGTGTAGGTAAAATATTTTATTGAACTTCAGATTATTTAATTGTTGATTTCCAGGGAGAATCAATGAATAAATAGCACTGATGATAGTTCATGAAAGGGTTTATCATCGATGAGCCAGGCCTTGCTTCTTATTTTTATCCATTGCTGCATAGGATCTGTTGTGAGAAATCACCTTTTATTATGTCTATTTTCTAAAATAATTAGCGTTACCAATTATTTCTAATACAAAGCAATAACGCGCCACCAATATATATATAAAAAAAAACATTTATAACCACGAATGTTTCTTTTATATACAAAACATACTTCTACCATCCTTACTGCGATGCAAAATTATATTAGAAGGGCTTGGCTCATCAATGGTGAACCCTCCCAGCGGTTTCATCAAATATATCTAGCCAATTAATTTAAAGACTCTGGAGAAGCGGTGGATTGAATTGTCGAAACCGCTGGGGAAGGTTCACCACTGATGAGCCATCAATCCCTTCCTATATAATTTTTGATCGCAGTAAGGACATTAGAAAAATGTTTGTTTTGTGTATAAAAGAAACATTCGTGCTTTAATGATATCATTTTCTATATATCTAACTATCCGAGTGACTCGTCCAGGTAGTACATGAGAGGAAATTTCCCCAATGACTAGTATTCTTAACTATTCTAAGACTACACATTTTTTAATAGTCCTTTCAAAAGAAATTAACTATTTTTTCATAAGCATTATTTTCATGATGTTAAGTTACATATTTTTGCAACCTCAGAATAAATTTTAATGCCTTGCCAAATGCTTTATTTTCATTTCTCTTTACAAGGGCAAAAGAATTTTGTTGAAACATTGAGAAAATAAAACTTTTAAGAAACATATTTTGATGTTACGCAAAAAAGATTGTCTATCTTGTTTTACATATGTGAGTTTCGTTCTGTTGGCAAGTATTCCTGGGCAGTTGACATGGCTACATCTTACAAAAGCAGCTTGAGGGATTCAACTAATTTACTAGTGGAAGACTCCACAATTGACTCACAGGTCGAAATGTCTACAAGTGAAGTCCAACCGGCAATGTCAAGGGCGGGGATGATGACTAGGAAAAGTTCTACATAGCTATGAAAAGTCTCAGAGCTGCTACCAAATAACTCCACACGAGAATCCCTGGTAAATCCATGTATAGTAACTTCCTTTGACTCCAATTTACCCAGATTAATCTATTAGCTTGATTGTCTTTATATAAT
The DNA here is from genome assembly GCA_030710605.1 of Cordylochernes scorpioides. Taxonomy (NCBI): domain Eukaryota; kingdom Metazoa; phylum Arthropoda; class Arachnida; order Pseudoscorpiones; family Chernetidae; genus Cordylochernes; species Cordylochernes scorpioides. Next base: position 7,297,862 of record CP092865.1, read on the forward strand.
TTTCCCTGTATATAAATATCATGATACCATTAAGTTCTATCACTGTTTTTCCTGCATGTATCCTATATTTCTGCTTGGAGAATCTGTATAAGACTAAAAGGTCTTAATAAAGCTTTTGTTGTTGTTGTTTTACATATGTGTTTTTAACATTTAGTTAAAGTTGATACATTCTAACGTATTTTAATGAGGGGTGAAGACCTGAAATGCACTTTCTGTGGATCAGGAATAACAATGGAGATGTTGCACTACTTATTTGATTGTGCTGCTCTGTCTGAGGAAAGATGAAAATTAAATGATAAAACGGGGCAACTTTGTCCTTCATTTCCGGCACTAATTAATGAAATATCAAAGAATAGTTATATAGCGGTGGCGATATTCCACAGGATTATATCCCGGAACACACAGTGTTCTCCCCATCCCTTGTGAACTGGCGAATCCTGTATAGGGCGAGAGGCCCTAAATAAAGGCTTTGTAGTTGTTGTTGTTGATACATTCTAACGAAAGTTGTTAGCGTTGTTCTAAAGTTGTTAGCGAAGGCCGCTTATGAAATTTCGCATTTATATAAATAGATTTTAAGCAATAGATGACACTATGATTATATTTGACGTATAAACTAAGAATTGGTTTATTTTTAGATTACAGATAAGTTTACCTGGAAGTCATCAATATTTATTGAGATAGGTAGATATAATTTGTCCAATCTTTTATTCCATAGACGTTTCGATCAAAATGTTTTTATCTTCATCAAGATAAACTGAGAATATCCATCAACGTTTTATAGTTTTTTTTACTTATTCTTTTATTAGTCTAAATTAGAAAAGATCTTGGAGGTCGTGCTCATAAAGAAGTTCAAGAACTTTTCTTGGTTCTCTGTACAGGGATCCTTTGTCCTTTCAAATACAATTTAGTATATGTTGCACTAGTATGCACTAAGCAGGACCTTTGGGAGAGGCCACTGCTTATCATAAAACAGCTCGAGGAGCATGAACTCATGGAATTTGTGTAATCTTTACACAAGGGGATAAGAAACAATAACAACAGTATATGTTGGGGAGTGGCCTCTTCGGTTTTGCACCTAGTGTACATGGGTAAGTTTTTGACTCCCTCTTTATAGACTAGAGGGCGCAGGTGACCAGATTTCCATCTGGCCAACTGTGTCGACTTCCTTCTGTTTAGTTGGAGGGTCTGTTTTTTAAGTTTTCTACTTTTTATAGTAATATATCGGAGTATTTATATATATAAGGTTGAGGAAAACTTTTGAATCACATTTAAAAAACCTTTTTATGTATTAGGTGGAACTTTAAAAGAAATTTTCATTTCGTACTTGTGTGCCAAATGGACAAGTTCATCAATGCAAGACTTTATGTTGTATTACAAAAATTTTGATGTTTTCAGTTAAAAATGTGTTTTATAATTACCAGGCTGTATCAGAAGTTCGTTCTCATAAAAATATATTTTTTAATACACATTAAATAATATTACGAAAAAAAGCATCTCCTGATCATGCAACTTTCATTTACACAATAAGATGCCTTTTTCTTAATTTATGCACCTTATCCCAGTGAAATTTCACAATTGTAGCATTTTTTCACACACACACACATTAAATAATATATAAACACAAAATATGTATTCATTGAAGTAGAAACCGTCATTTTCCAAACCAGCCAGCCATCTTTTTTCCATATTTTCACTTTACTGACGATACCATTCTTATTTACATAATTTGATGTTATATTGGGCTTCCTCTCTGGTAACGGGCTTTTGATACAGCCTTGTATAACATTGACATACGACATCAAAGACTTTTTAATTCCTCAAGTTTTGTCCATGAGTGTATGTTTTTATGTTATTTCTCATTGGAAGACTCTATTGTACGATATATTTCTTGATCTCCAACTTCAGTCACTATGGACGTTCTGAGTTTAGAATTCCTGATGTCTGTTTATGTAACTGCTATCTACATTATCGCGTGGTGACGACAGCTGGACGACACTGTCCATAGCGTCTGCTGGTAATTTTCCTCTCTTTCTGCCAAACAATTGTTTGCTAGTTTTACTAAAGGTTCATTGTGATCTACACACCTAAAGCCTTTATTAAACACATGGATTCAGAGATGGATACAGAGATTTTTTAAGGAAAATAATTAAAAAGTTATAAGTGCCACGTAGAAAATAGGTGGTCGGTAGACGAGTGGTCTAAAACGTTGGTTTACGACTGCTATGACCCGGGGTCGAATCCCGCATTGGGGATTTTTTTTTCTAATATAAAAATGCTTCAATGGCCCCCGATTCTTGCAAAAGTCCAACCCCACCAGAAAGTACGGTTTTGGCACATTTGTAAGTAAAAACAAACTTGAGACATATTCGTAGAGTTCGAAAGTTAGTATAGACCTATGTGTTTTATTAAAAGAAACTTTTTGTTCAAATATATTTCGTTAATCTTTTATTGATTATTGGTCATAGATAGAAACAATATTTCAAACTAACATCAAAGGTTTTCTATGAAGTCTACAGAAATTGTAGCAAAATGTAAAAAAAAAAAATTTGGAATATATTCGTAGAGAGTTCGAAAGTTAGTATAGACATATGTGTTTAATTAAAAGAAACTTCTTGTTCACATATTTCGTTAATCTTTTATTTGATTCTTTGTCATATATATAAACTATATTACAAACTAAGTTCTATAAAGTTTTCTATGAATTCTACAGAAATTGTAACAAAATGTAAAAGAAAAAAAAAAAAAAACTTGGGATATATTCGTAGAGAGTTCGAAAGTTAGTATAGACATATTTTATTAAAAGAAACTTCTTGGTTAAATATTTAGTTAATCAATTATTGATTCTTTGTCATATATAGAAACTATTTCACACGAACTACTAAAGCTCTCTATGAAGTCTACAGAAATTGTAGCAAAATGTAAAAAAAAGTTGGGATATATTCGTAGTGTTCCAGGGTTGCCAGGTGTTCCAGAAATGTTGATTCTGGAAGTTTGCCCATGGTTTCTTCCAGACCTTGGTGTAATTAGGCGGCACAAGATACCACGGGGGTCTACATCTCATAAACATTACGTAATTCGAGTGAGATCATGTAAAAATTTACATTTTTTTTACATCGTCAACGACAACAAAAGTTTTTATTGATACATATCGTCATAGAAAGACTTTCATCCCGAAATTCACGAAAGAAAAAATAAACAGATAGTAGAACGTATCAATACATAAAATAGATTGAAAGATCATTTGTTTGTAGATGTTTGTTCGGAAAAGATATAACCACATCAACCAATTTTTTATTTAATTCCCGACATTTCTGTTTCTCTACTCAGTGGAATGAATATTTGGAATCCTATTTCTATTTATATAATTAATAAAAGGGAAGATCCACGGACCCAGATAATCACGGCGTGAGACCATTTACTTGAACGTGAACAAACTGAACCAAGGGAAGATTTACAGACCCAGAGAATCCACGGCATGAAACCTTTTACTTGAATGTGGACAAACTGAACCAAGGGAAGATCCACGGACCCAGAGATTCACGGCGTGAGACCATTTACTTGAATGTCGACAAACTGAACCAAGGGAAGATCTATAGACCCAGAGATTCACGGCATTTACTTCAATGTGGACAAACTGAACCAAGGGAAGATCTATAGACCCAGAGATTCACGGCATTTACTTCAATGTGGACAAACTGAACCAAGGAAAGATCTATAGACCCAGATATTCACGGCATTTACTTCAATGTGGACAAACTGAACCAAGGGAAGATCTATAGACCCAGAGATTCACGGCATTTACTTCAATGTGGACAAACTGAACCAAGAGAAGATCTATAGACCCAGAGATTCACGGCATTTACTTCAATGTGGACAAACAGAACCAAGGGAAGATCTATAGACCCAGAGATTCACGGCATTTACTTCAATGTGGACAAACTGAACCAAGGGAAGATCTATAGACCCAGAGATTCACGGCATTTACTTCAATGTGAAAACTGAACCAAGGGAAGATCTATAAACCCAGAGATTCACGGCATTTACTTCAATGTGGACAAACTGAACCAAGGGAAGATCTATAGACCCAGAGATTCACGGCATTTACTTCAATGTGGACAAACTGAACCAAGGGAAGATCTATAGACCCAGATATTCACGGCATTTACTTCAATGTGGACAAACAGAACCAAGGGAAGATCTATAGACCCAGAGATCCACGGCATTTACTTCAATGTGGACAAACTGAACCAAGGGAAGATCTATAGACCCAGAGATTCACGGCATTTACTTCAATGTGGACAAACAGAACCAAGGGAAGATCTATAGACCCAGAGATTCACGGCATTTACTTCAATGTGGACAAACTGAACCAAGGGAAGATTTATAGACCCAGAGATTCACGATATTTACTTCAATGTAGACAAACTGAACCAAGGGAAGATCTATAGACCCAGAGATTCACGGCATTTACTTCAATGTGGACAAACTGAACCAAGGGAAGATCTATAGACCCAGAGATTCACGGCATTTACTTCAACGTAGACAAACTGAACCAAGGGAAGATCTATAGACCCAGAGATTCACGGCATTTACTTCAATGTGGACAAACTGAACCAAGGGAAGATCTATAGACCCAGAGATTCACGACATTTAATTCAATGTGGACAAACTGAACCAAGGTAAGATCTATAGACCCAGAGATTCACGGCATTTACTTCAATGTGGACAAACTGAACCAAGGGAAGATCTATAGACCCAGAGATTCACGACATTTACTTCAATGTGGACAAACTGAACCAAGGGAAGATCTATAGACCCAGAGATTCACGATATTTACTTCAATGTAGACATACTGAACCAAGGGAAGATCTATAGACCCAGAGATTCACGGCATTTACTTCAATGTGGACAAACAGAACCAAGGGAAGATCTATAGACCCAGAGATTCACGATATTTACTTCAATGTAGACAAACTGAACCAAGGGAAGATCTATAGACCCAGAGATTCACGATATTTACTTCAATGTAGACATACTGAACCAAGGGAAGATCTATAGACCCTGAGATTCACGATATTTACTTCAATGTAGACAAACTGAACCAAGGGAAGATCCAGAGAATCTACGAGACAGTCCAAGGACGCCGGAACAGATGAATGGCGCACTCTGGATTAATTGTCGGGATCAAGGTCAAGAGCTTTCACTTGTCCCACTTGTTCTCATTCCCTGCTACTTGGCACTGATACCTCCTCCAGCGCTGAACAACCATCGCCTTGTACACTTCATACATTAGAGACCATGGCCTGAAACCTCAGATACTCTGGTTCTCCCACAGATGGTTTCTCATTGCAGGTTGGCTTATGTACCATCAAGTCATTGGTTGATTTTATAAAAGTGATATTTCTGGGAAAAAAATGATTGATCATGAGAAATTTTGTCGCATATCACTTTCTTTCCAATTCTCTGTCTTTTAATGTAATCATTTATTCTATATGGTATGTCGTTTTAAATAATAATTTGATTTGCTAGAGAGAATTTACGCAACATTACTATGTATACTAAAAACTCGTTTATTTTTTAAAATGAGAGCAAGAGAGCTTTCAAGTATAAAACTCTTCGGTTGGAAGACAATGTCCTCCCGGCCATATCCTAAAGGGAGATTTTTCCATATGTTATTTTTACCATTATTCGCCAATAAATATGATCATTTTTATTATTGGATTCTGTGTCACACTATGTGATATACTAGTAATGTGGCCTATATGCTAATGTGTTTCATCCTTTTTGTCCCTTCAGACCACAAATCTTAGAGATTGTGTTCTTTAAGATGGTTGAGTACTTTCTTCAGTATTTTCATATAGATTGTGCTTGTCCATTCTGCAATACACATTTCAGTATATGCATGAAAAATACCTTCTTTGGGGGATTAGTTCTTTGCATAGAAAATGAAAAAATTAAAGCAAGAATGTTTTTTCTCATACACATAAAACAAACTTCTAATGTCCTTATTACTATGAAAAATATTGGGAGGGCTTGGTTCATCAGTGGTGAACCCTTCCAGCGGTTTCTCCAAATTAATCTATCAGAACGATTTTTAAAGATCTAATATTGTTTTAGACGATTCTGCTTATATATGATACACTGTTTCACTTTGATTTATTGATTTTTTTATTTCATATATATATATTTATAACCTCTAAGATACAACACTTATAAACTTAGTCCAAATAATAATAAAATAATATATCAATGTTAGTATTTGTATTATCATGGTAGATATAGGACTGTAAATATATCACATGCCCACACATGTAGTACCATACCATGATAGCTAGTTGGGGTTTTGAAAGCCTGTACTGTAAAATACACCACATGTTTACATATGTGGTAACATGCCATGATGGATAGCTGATTACGACAGCTTGTACTGTAAGTACATCAGGACATGGTGGGTTGTGACACAGACTGTAAGTACACCACATGTCTACATAAGTAGTACCAGGCCATATGGAGGATAGAGTACTGTCATATCTTGTACTGTAGTACACCGCATGTTTACATATTTAGTACCAGGCCATATGGAGGGTAGAGGGTTATGGCTGCTTGTACTGTAGTACACCACATATTTATAGTCGTAGCATCTGGTTATGGTAAGTAAAGGGTTGTGACAGATTGTACTGTATAAGTACACCTACACAACGTAATATTTGGTCATTTGGATAGAGAAAGGTGACTTCTAGTACTGTAAGTTATCCACATATCTCTACATATGTTTATTTTGTGCATAATTGTATTCTTACTGGACGAAAATATCAGTTTTGATAAACAATATTCGCTGAATTACAAGAATTGGGAAGTTCATTAAATATCTTTGTGTCTTCATGCGTATCCCGATCCTGCCCTACGATTGCCCCAAGCAAGGACAGTCAAACCTCCCACCATTATCCAAGCTCTATAATCCCTGAAAATGTGTTTTCTCCAATTCCCCAGTTTCAAAAACAGGCCTTCAAAAAAAACTGTCTCTAACCCGCTTTCGAAAATAGCCCAGTCTCTGATTTGTCACTCTGGCAGATCTCTGTTGAGGTTTTTTCTCATGTCCTCATTCTTCTTTTTCTCGTTTGGTTTGTGTCGGCGTCTTTGAACCTATCTCTTCTTTCTTTCTTTTTTTCTCCCCTCCCCCCTTAACAACACAGCTTATGTAACAGCACTGTGTGAATTGTTCTGGGAAAAACTGTTTATGCCTCTTTTTTTTTTTAAGTTTACATTTCCTGCACCGGGGTTGTTGGAGGACTGCGATAAACCATCGAATTCCTACAGACACGACTCGGGATCGATTCTCGCAATGGACACTTTTTTTTTCTAAAGAAATAATTGTCCCAATGGCCCCTGATTCTTGCAGAAGTACAGCCCCACCAGTGGGTGATAGTAACCAAACGGTTGAGAGAAAGAGAAGAAATAGAAGAGATTAGAAAAAAGTTAAAATTTCATAATCTAGAAAAAATATTATTTAGGAACCTCTTCAAAATGAAGAATTATTGTCGAGGTATTAAGAGATTTCATACCGTTTGACATTACTTCACATCACATGTTTAAACTGTCAATCAACTAGGTAGTTCATACGAATGAGGGATTTGTCTGATTGGTCTACTTCTAAAAAAGAAGTCGTTTATTTTTTTTTACAAATGTATTATATATTGGTTTCATTTATCTTAAATTATCTTACAAATTTGATTTTCTCATAATATAATTCCAAATTTCAACGCAAAAAAAGGTTTCTCTCTATAATTGAATGATTTAGAAGTTATTCTTAAAATAATCGCGCGCGCGAATAGATAAAATAATTTAAAAGTATTTAAAAAATAATTTATGGATGTCTTTTCAAATTCAATATACCGTGGTTGTCATCTTTATCCCGGTAAATCGAGAAGCAACTAGCTAATCTATAGGTCAAGAAAACAAATTCCCTGTGGGGTGATAGCCAATACAATCTTACCATAATCTATTTAAGGAACCCCCTTTAGCCCCCGTAAATCAAGATTCCTATGTATAGTATATATATAGCGTCAACAGAGAAGAGAGAGAGAGAGAATCCTATGGGATAACAGCTAAAAGAAGCCATAAATTTACGTAGTGAAAAAGCTAGTAAACCGGTATCTTACAAAAACAAGAAGGAACGTAGGAAGTCCCTAATTACATATGGGAGGGCGTAATCAAATGGGATCGAGGAGACCTTGTCCGTCCGTCCACTCCTCTCTCCCACACGACTGGAGGCATGTCAAGGTCCTGGCAGAGGTGCCGGGAATAGCTCGGACAACACCACATGGCTTGGTGGTCGCCCACTGTCTTAGAACACCCAGTGGATACCCCGACTAAAGATAGAAACCAAGACAACCAAGTATATAACTATGAATTGATAATCTTGGATAAGTCTGATTAAAGAGGCACACCAGACTTCGGTCTGATTCACCTCAAATAATAAAAACAATAACAAAGTTTGAATAAGGGGAGACTCAGAAGCTTCCAATATAAATTAATTCTAAAACATTGTGTTTTGCTTTAAACTTTGTTTTTTTTTTCCCTCTAAATTTGCTCGTTTGATGAGTTTAGACTATTGTTTGGATGAAAGCTCTGACGATGATTATTTTCTACATACGTCATCATCATCTAATACTAGACAAATTATTCGGATTCTCCCGGATTCTGCCTATAAATGTCTGCTTAACCAATATTGTGATTTAACAAATTATTAGTTTATTTGCAGTAGTAGTTGGGTTGTTGGCAACATGTAAATAAGTTCCAGTGTGGGTTAATAAAAGTAATATAGTATAGTGATAAGGCACAATTTGGATTATAGATTATAAACACAAGGTAATAAGCCCAAATCCAAATAAATAAATAGTGTGTGACGTTTCGGTAACAGCATTGTTACCATCTTCAGACAAAAGTACTGGATCAGTACTTTTATTTACATGCAGTACTTTTGTCTGAAGATGGTAACAACGCTGTTACCGAAACGTCACACACTATTTATTTATTTGGATTTGGTCTTATTACCTTGTCTAATATATATAGATATATATAGAGAGATATATATAATCATCAATATTTATTATAATCGCTTCCCGAAAACCTAGAATATGCAAATTTACCTGTTATCAGGCTCATTTACATGTACCGGAATTCTCCTCATGAATGTGGCTTACTTTACAAATAGCTCTCAATAGCGTTCAAAGTCTCTCTCGAACCGATTGAATATTGCGGAAACTTATACGACAAAAAAAAAATCGGAATATGTAAATGAACATCAGATTGATTTGCATATACCGAGGTTAAAACTCTGAGAAAAGGCCATATATTACTGGTTATCTATACGTACTCCAAGAACATATGCAAATCTAACCAGTGTGGGTGTGGACAGATGGGATCCATCCTCGCCCTGGTCTTCTGTATCGTCGGACTGGCAGACTCCCGCGGGACCCTGGACTCCATTCGTGTCTATCTCAAGGTCCATCAGGAGCTCACGGCTGAAGGTACCTCATATATATGTTATATAAATATATTATTTTAAATGTTGTATTGAAATATTTTATTTAAAAATGTTATATAAAAGTATTATTTTATTTAAAATTATTATTTCATAGATATAAATACTCTGTTTAAATCGACCGCCAGAGGTCACGCTTCTACTATATAAACTGATTGTTGTTCTTCCCCGCTGGCCCTGACATGAATCCTGCCAAGAAGAAAAAGAAGGCCTACAAGCCTACAACCCGCATCGTGAACGTCGCCGACCTGGAGAGGGAAGATGAGATGGTGATCTCACGCAACTGCAGCATCCTGAGCTCCATTGGCCATCCTGCCCTGAAATCCCTGCATGAGGACCTGATCCGCTACATCGCCTCGCGGACTGAAATGATCAAGGCCCTCGCTACCAATGTAGAGAACCTCACTGACACCCTCGAGTCCTTCGCAGAGTTGGACGAAATTGAGGAGGCCAACAAGCCCAAGACTGCTTGCCGCGGCACTCAAACCTGCCCTGCTCCTTCCTGCAATGAAACCAGCTCCCAGACTGACCCAATCAAGCCCGCCACTCCTGCTCCTGCTGCTCTCCCTGCCAAGAAGCCTGCCTCCTCCCTGCCTGCTCCTGCTCCAACCAAAAGGAAGCAGTCTGAAGCTCCCAACCCGCCTGCAAAGAGGACAAACCTGAATGGTCCTTCAAAACCTGTGCCTTCCCACGTCTCCAAGCCTGCGGCCGCCCAAGTGATCCTTCATGGAGAAAAATCGGCGGCCCACACAGTGGTCATCTCAGATGACCCACAGGCTGACCCAAGGGAGATGCTGAAAACAGTCCGCGCTGCTCACACTCTCCCCCAAGGCGTTTGGGCCTCCCTGAGCACCAAGGGGAAGCTGGTCCTCCATTCCAGCAATCCTGACACCATCCCTGAGGTTACAACCTTCCTGGCCAGCAAGTTGAATGGAATGAAGGTCCGCCAGCAGAAGGAGATCCTGCCACGGATCTGCCTCTTCAAAGTGGATGAGGAGACATCCAACTCCACAATTGAGGATACCTTCCTGGAAACCGCTGCTGTTAGAAAACTTCCTGGGGACAAGGTGGTGCGCGTGGCGCACCGTTCTGCACCCAGAAACGGGACCTGCACCGCCTTCATCGAGGTGGACCTCAAGACCTTTAGAGCCCTGGGCGTTCGCGGGAGGATCGTGGTGGATGGAGTAATCCTCAACTTCGAGGAGTCCATCCGCGCCCGCGTCTGCTTCCGCTGTTGTGGCTTCGGCCACAACTCTGCCCAATGCACCAGAGCTCCTAAGTGCTTCCACTGCGGTGAAGACGGCCATGAAGGCCGAACCTGCCCATCCATTGCTGACCAGCGCACCTCCAAATGTGCCAACTGCTGCTCCCAGGGCCTTCCTGACAAGCACGAGGCGAGAGCCTCAAGCTGCCCCATCCTGAAGTCTAGGGCCCTCAAGTTCTAGGCTTCAAGGACCTTCTGCCTCCATTTCCATCTGCCACTTCTCCTGGATTCCTGGCCTATTCAACGCACCCGCCTCACTGCACCCTGGCGCTATTCCCCTGCTTGCCCAACGTTTCCACCACCCCTGCGAAACATCTCCTGCTTCCACATCCTAGGGTCCCTTGCCACCTGACATCGATTTTGGGCTCAAAAATCATAACTTTTGGTTAGTAGCCCGTAAATAAAGATATTTTCCCCGCTGGCCGACCCAAAGTTTTGTAATTATGTAAATAATTTTTGTTTTATTTATTCTTACGCCTTAAGCCAGGCAGTACTTGTACAAAATTATGTTTTTAATATGAATCATTTCTCAGCTCAATAAAGCAATATCTGATCAAAACCATTATTCTTTCAATATTATAGCCACGACTGCACCACCATTACAATAATCCTCAAAATAATCAAAATTCAAGCAGAAACTCACTCAAAAATCTTTTTTTTTTTAATATAATATATATATACACCACAATATATTTCACTTTTTTTACACCTTTCAGTTTCGATAACAAGTTTGGAGTATTACGCTTTACTGTTTTTTTCCATATACATTATTCAGATATATGAAAATTGCGAGTTACTATTATAAAATATCAAAAACTTTTCGCAATAAGTTTTCTTTATTATAAAGAACTATTTAGTATTACGTAATAATATTATTTATGAAAAAAAAACCCACTGAAGTAAATAAAAAAGTGTAGTTAAAGGAGATAAATATATGCGAATACAAAAAAAAAATCGCTAAAATGAATAAAATAAAGATTTTTTTTTTGCTTATCCCTAGTACACGTGGTACATGCCATGATAATCATGGTGGGTGGTTGGCGAATGGTTTTACTGTAAGTGGACCACATATCTACACATATTGAAAGCAGTTCGACTTTTTATTAAAAGCTTTTATTTAACTTGCCTCAATGTCTGTCTGTCCACAAATATTTTAATCGATTTTTAGTATACTTCTAGAGCACGTGATATTCTGAAATTTTGTACAATTATCAGAACCTGATGACAATGCAAGTTGACAAATTTTCAGATTTCGTGGTTATCAGAATGGCCAGGAACGGACAATTTTCCAAATAGCCCCTTACAACATTTTAAAATTTAATTTTAATATACTTCCAGATAACATAGAAGTATGAAACTTTTAACACTTACTCAGTCCAATGAACAATGCAAGTGTACAAAATTTCAGACTTCTGTATGGTCGGAGTGGCCAGGAATGAACAAATTTATATATTTCTTTTTAAGTATTATGTTACGCCTCTTACAAGGAATTAACCATTCCGCCGCGGGAAGCTATTTAAGGCCTAATCCCCAGTGAACTTTTGAGTTTAAATTTTGTAAATTCATGACTGAAAAATAACTAAATAATTAATAAATAAAAATACATTTAAAAAAGCTTTCATTTAAATACACAAAAAAAAAATAAAAAATATTTTATTTTCTGTCATTGAGCAATTAGATGTATCTGAGTGAAAATAAAGCGGCGGGGGACGATCATATTCAGAGAAGAGATAAAAATATAGCAAACACTTATAAAAATCGCTATGATAATCATTTTTAACGTTATTACTTTTAAATATATCCGCTAGTTCGGAGACGTTCAATAGATGGCGCTTAGTTTTAGCGTCTATTTTGACGGGAGAGAGTTAACCTTTATTTTACTCCCGGCAAAATTTCCATCTATATATAATTAAAACATTTTCTACTGTCTTTATACTGCAATTGTGTTAAGAATTAAAAAGGTGAACCATCCCAAAGCTGGCAAAACTGATTAGAAGAGTTCACCATTGATGAGTCACGCTCCATTCCTCTTTCAAAATTTTATTCATTAAATTAAAAGGCCTATATAATTTAAATTATTTATTTATAAAAATATAGTATCGTGTTATATAAAATAAGTGCCACTTTTCAAGTAAGAATGTATAGTTAAACCTGTTTATAGCGCCCCCTCTAAATAGCGCCTTACTCTCTATAGCACGCGATTTTAAACACTAAAATGTAAACATTTTACATTAAAAGTGACCTGTCTATAGCACCCCATCTCTATAGCACCCTATTTTGGTGAGTCCCAAGAGGGGGGCGCTATAGACTGTTTAATGATCTCGAAAGCTATTTCTTTTATTCCACAGTAAGTTCTATGGAAGAAGTGATACAGAAATCTCCACAGTGAGATAAAGAAGGACCAAACTGTCACAACAAGATCTTAGTGACATCTTGAGATCAGGTCAAGGACATCCACCCACCGAGTTCACGTCCCACACATATGTGTGCATTAACACCAATCTGGGAAAACACAGAATCTCTCTCCAACACTAGTTAAAATTAAACCTCTAAATGCTCTGCTATGATACATTAGCGCGCCATCATTTATGACACATATAACCTTTTTTCTTAACGTGTATGGTTCTTTTTGACACTGGGGTCTGAGTACCTCCAGTTGTGTGTACCGATATTTGATCAATTTTACCAACCATTGCTTAGTTTTCCATGAGAATGGTAAATTTGACAATGGTTGTTAAGTAACTTCAAATGTAAATTAAGCTATAATTGATCAATTTTACCCACCATTGCGTAGTTTCCATTGAGAATAGAGTAAATTTGACAATGGTTGCTAAGTGACTTCAGATATAAATTTGGAAATATTTGATCAATTTTACCCACCCTTTATATTAAAAGGAATAACGAAGCTTTCGGACAAATCTCTTCATTAACCTAATGCCCAGAATATACCTAGGTATAATGTGTCTCTTTTGTATTAAACACTTAGTTGATAAATGAAATGTTTCTTTTTGCCAACTGGTCTGCAACGTTTAAACGATAAGACTGAGAGAAATCCGTTCATTTATTCAGTTATCCTTTCAAGCTTTCGGACGTGGCTGTTATTAAACAGGTTCGTAGAATTAACACTAAAAAAGAGGCTTATATATGTTCAATGGCTGTAACTTTATTTCTCGAATAACTATCGTTTGAAAAAATATATACATTTGCGCGCGCAAATTGAATAACTTGTACGTATAAATACCTCTTTTTGTAGCTTTAATTTTATTTACATATTGGAGAACAGGCATGTACGAAAGCTTTATAAATGCCTAAATAAAGGAAGGGATTTTCTACACAGTTTTGTCTCGTGTTAATGTTACATGTAATGCGAGATTATCGTTTGTTCTATTGAGTTTTTAACGATTCAGTACTTTTTTTAAAACATGTGTTCTGTGCACATCTCTGTGTTTAATTTATTTCTTAAGAGGTATGTTCCTTTTTGTTCCAGAGCTCTTCCCTGCCCTCATCGTCAACCTGGTCTTCGCCGTGCTTATCATTATTATAAGCAGCTTGCTCCTGTACGGGGCTCAGGCGGTAAGTTCCGATTTTTATTTCTATGTATATTTCTTCACACCATATATACACTCATGGGTAAAACTTAAGGAGGTGGTAAGTATTTGAGGTCGCCGTTCGTCTTTTTATTTTCTGAAAGTAGACAGAGTTTGTTCACACTTGGTTATCTCATGTGTCTTCAATAAAGGTCACTGCAATATCTTTCAGAGTTATTATCTGAATCCCGATATACATGCTGAAAGGTACAACTTCCTTAAGTTTTGCTCTACATGAGTATAAATTTATTTAGTCTTCCTTTCCATTATATTTCCTATATAACCCTTATATTCTCTCTCATCCCTTCGACTACGATTACTTTATATTTTAAATCTGCTGTCAGAATAAGGGAATTGGAGTAATTGAATAATTTAGAAAATTATTAGGTGAAGTAAAGGGGAGAAAAATGACGAAAAATAAACTTTTCCACATATATGAGAATAGTTTTTTTTTTGCTTATCCCTAGTACACGTGGTACAGACCATGATAATCATGGTGGGTAGTTATCGACTGCTTTTTACTGTGAGCGCACCACATGTCTACACATGTGAAAGCAGTTCGACTTTGCACTTACAAATGTGCCAGAGCCCCGTTTGGTTACTTGCACTCGCTGGTGGGGTTGGACTTTTGCAAGAATCGGGGGCCATTGAAGCATTTTTTTAAAACAGAAAAAAAGTGCCCAATGCGGGAATCGAACCCGGGTCGTAGTGGTCGAAACCAAACGGTTTAACCAGCCTTCCACCGACCCCCGATATGAGAATAGTACAAAAGTGAAATTGTACTGGGAGGATCAGGTGGATAAATTAAGATAAAAAGGCATCTCCTGATTGTGCGACTCAATGTTTCTTTTAGCTTGCGCCATCTATCGGAATAAATATCAACAAATCGTTTATTTTAAAATTTATATAAAATTGCCTGAATACCATTCTTTGATTAATCAAGAAAAGGTAACTACGTACAGGCCCTCTTTAGCGTGATGCAAGCTGTCAATTCCGACAGATGTCGCAAGTCATCAGCAAATTTTAGTTGCCCGATCAGGCGATATACCTTTCTCTTAATTTACCTATATAGTTTTCTCTTTTCATTTTCGATTATAACTTTCCTTGTGGTTGTATATATATATATGAAAATACTAAAAAAATAATAATAATAAAGGTCAGGAAATGATTTTATTTGTTTTTAATATATATATATGAGTATCTATTCGGTAAGTTTTCGAACGTTAGCCCTTCCTCAAGTATTTGTAACTTTTCTGAGGGTGCTGTGAGAGGTAGTTGGCGATCGCCCCATACTCCATCGTTTTTTCTCTTACAATGAGTGGGCTAGAGTTCTAATTATGGAGACAAAAGAAGTTAGCATGTATATCGGGATTCAAACAATAACTCTGAAAGATATTACAGTGACCTTTTTTGAAGACACATGAGATAACCTAAGTGTGAACAAAATTACCTTTGTCTCCTCAAAAACTCCCACTTCCATAAGTTTTGTCCATGAGTGTAGTTCACATATCTACACGAAGAAAAGTTAAGGTCTCGCGGGAAAGTAATATATCAGAAAGGAGTCTGAATTGAGACTTCCCCCCTACCACATTCTCTTTATACACATATATATATATAGCATCCCTGTTTGTAGATTTA
This sequence comes from Cordylochernes scorpioides, assembly GCA_030710605.1. Classification (NCBI taxonomy): domain Eukaryota; kingdom Metazoa; phylum Arthropoda; class Arachnida; order Pseudoscorpiones; family Chernetidae; genus Cordylochernes; species Cordylochernes scorpioides. The sequence continues at coordinate 7,313,895 of CP092865.1, forward strand.
TTTTAAACAGCTCACAAATAGATGACCCCCGTTAACTGCCGACAATCGAGGGAAGGGGAGACATTGACCCTGGGCGGGACAGGCAAAATACACTCATGGATAAAAACTTAAGGAAGTTGTACCTTTTACCATGTATATCGGGATTCAGACAATAACTCTGAAAGATATTACAGTGACCTTTATTGAAGACATGAGATAACCACGTGAGAACAGCCCCTGTCTCCTTAAAATAATTTTTAAAAAAACGGCTAACACTAAAGACTTTCCACTTTCTCAAGTTTTGTACATGAGTGTATAATACAAAATATTTGTATCCTACCGGACTCTGAGAGTATAGATTATCCATTTGGCTGACGATCCAATCCAGTACTTATACAGAAGGCAAAGTTCATTGCCCACCACCTTCCAGCCACGATGACACTTTTTGACTGGCAAATTTCCCCATACTTTCTCTCAGATTATAAGTAATTATTATTTTTGGCATAATAGAAGTAAATATTTGACTAATAATTTCAATCTGTACTATTATTTATTTATTTAGATAGCACACAGATTCCTGGAGCCACCACATACAGAAGTCACCAACTACCCGGGTCTTTTTGGTTTTATCTACAACGTCAGTGGAAGTCCAATTACTGAGGTGACGTCAGACAGATTAACTAGGTATGCTGTACTCAGGTTGGTGATCCCTAGGAGGGGACTAATAATCCATATCTTTATTCAAAGATAAAAAACCGAGCGATTTTTTTAGAATATGTTATGTCTTTGCATATTTGCTCTTTGTATATTTGTTCTTCAATTTACATAGTTTTAATTGAACGCATTTGTGCTATAAATAGAACGTATGAATAAAGTTAACCAATCCAGCCTTAGGAATAGAGTAGTTTCGTGGCCCGGAGCGACACGACAGAAAATAAACTTCTTTTTGTCTGACTTTTATTAAAATTCTGCATTGTGTTAGTACAAGTGTGGTAATAGTGGTAAAATATTTATAAAATATATTAAAACAATGATTATTTTCACTTTCTCTGCACAGAACACTCAGATTCAGATTAAAGAGTAAGTCACAACACCAATTTTGGTAAATTCGGACCACAGCCAATCTGTATACCTTAACCAAAAGATGCATTGTGTAAATGCATAAAATTCATTTATCGAAAAGTACAAGATTGTTTTATGATGTGTTGAATACACTATTATCTTCTCTCACTCCGTATGAAAAGTTATATATTTGAATAATATTTTACTATTACAGAATTATCATAAGAACTAAAAACATGAATATCTCACGTTATATATTGATTACATCACATAACATCAACCAAGTCCTTGGTCAAAACCATATATAAATATCATATATTGCAGTATATACATATATACGTTTATTTTATTTCGACCTAGAGCGCTATGTCTTTCTAGGGACACTTTCACTTTAAAGGTAAACAAAACATTGAAAGAAAGAAAGATCATTTTAAATATATACAATATTTAAAATTATTGCTAGAGTATCCATCAAGTTCGACTTTTTGTAACTATATAGACAAATATTCTCCAATTTGAATTATTAGTGGCCATCAATCACAGCTCATCTAGTGACCTTGCGGTGCTTTCCTTGACCCCTTCCAAACAACTCAATAGCTAAAATACAGCATAGTTCGTTTTTATTCATTTAAAAAAGCCGGTGTATAAGAAGACTACTAACAATGGTATACACAAATCACTTTTTATTACCACTGTCACCATACAAACCTTGACAGATGTTTATGGCCATGTTTTGGAAAAGGAAAAAGACGTTTGAGAATCAAACGACAAATTGGACGGCCTACCATCCGCAATAAACACGACTGCGACCTTGGGGCCAATGTGGGCCAGCTGCGTCATCCATTAATTTGCATAAATACCTCCTACTCCTTCTACATGTATCCGCTGCATAGTCGAACATGCCTCTACACTTCGCACGATTCCTAGGAAAAGTGGCGTGTGCTCCCAAAGTTCGCTCTCCAACTATGGACCGACCTCTTCACCACAGCCCACGCTACAAGAAACCTCAGAAGAGTGGCTGCATCCCCTAGTCTTCTAATCCCAATTCTCCCAAAACTAAAACACATCACCTCCAAAATCCTAACAGGACATGGTGACATCGCCAGAGCCTCCAGAAACAACGTCTGCCATCACCAAGAGAACAGTCAAACAGTCGACCATCCCATCCTACCATCTTCAGAGATTCCAGACTCTACTTAACACATTCAACCAAGAAACATTGAAGAACCTTCCCAAAAATAAAACAGCCTGGCGACATCAGTTGGATGTCAACTGCAGCAATGTCTGAAGACAAAGCCGGACATTTGGCGACTTTCGTACGTGGCTCCAGGAGTCCGGGTTACGCACAGAATAATATCCTACGTGTGTCTCACATATATGCATACTGGGACATTAGCGCGTTGTAGCATTTTTGTTATTATTTGCAGTGGATTTGTTAGACGGGTGTACCTCGTCAATCAGTCTCCTCCAAGATAGGCAAATTTTTGTAGAATTCCTGATTCCCTTTAGTCCATGTTTGTGTTTTTTTTATTCTATCCACTAAAGTTTGCTTCACCTATGTATATATTTTTTACAATTTTGACATTTGATGCGTCACTATTAATTTGCATAAATACCTCCTACTCCTTCTACATGTGTCTTACATATCTACATACTGGGACATTAGCGCATTGTAGCATTTTTGTTATTATTTGCAGTGGATTTGTTAGACTGGTGTATCTCAACAATCAGTCTCCTCCAATATAGGCCAATGTTTGTAGGATTCCTGATTGCCTTTAGTCCATGTTTGTGTTTTTTTATTCAATCCTCTAAAATTTGTTTCACCTATGTATATATTTTTTACAATTTTGACATTCGATGCGTCATCTATCTATTTGCATAAATACCTCCTACTCCTTCTACATATATCTCACATATGGTCATTAGTACGTTGTAACATTTTTGCTATTATTTGCAGTGAATTTGTTAGACTGGTGTACCTCATCAATCAGTCTCCTTCAATACAGTCAATGTTTGTAGGATTCCTGATTGCCTTTAGTCCATGTTTGTGTTCTTTTATTCTATCCTCTAAAGTTTGTTTTGTCCCCCCCCCCCCCCCCCCCCATGTATATTTTGTTACGATTTTGACATTCTATATACATCCATGGACAGAAATTTTGGCAAGTCTTTAGTGTCGTCATTTTTTTTTTTTTGACAGAGGCAATTTTGTCTACACTTGGTTATCTCGTGTGTCTTCAATAAAGGTCACTGTAATATATTTCAGAGTTATTGTCTGAATCCCGATATACATACTAAAAGGTACAACTTCCTTTAGTTTTGTCTCCAAGAGTGTATAATATCTTATTTTTCTTATCATTCAATCTGGGTCCTTTCATTACTTGTTTTTTTTGTTTCTTTGTCTATAGGTGTGCTCAAAATGTTGTTGACTTTAAAGCTCTTTCTTTGTAAAAATCTTTCAATTCTTACATCTTTTGTTAATATAGGATATTACCACGTTATTTTACTCTCACGCACGTCTGTTTATAAAATATTTCTATACATTTCTCTTTCTTTTATACATCTTTCTATTTAATGGTTGTGGAAATTCGTTTTCTTCTAGTTCTATTTTAACTCTTCTAATTTCCTCATTATAATCCTTTTATGAAAATTCGAAACTATTTTAGACGCGTAAGATTATTTTTGAAATTAAACAATTTCTACTGCCATTGCATCATATGTAACCAAAATATCAAATATCAAAATTTCATCACTGATGAGCATAGGCCCTCCCATTTATTATTTTTTCATTGCATTAAGGGCAATAGAAATTGTTTAATTTCAAAAAGAATCTTACGCGTTTAAAATAGTTTCGAATTTTGATAACAGATGGCGCGCTAGTGCATCATAATATAATCCTTTTATCTATACATATAGCTCTGTCTATACCAATTCGTTGACCACAACCTTCTTATGTTTCAATGGGGCATGACTATTGTAATTTGATTTGATATGTAAGCCTTCCAATGGACCGTTGTGTGTTCAGAGAGTTTCCTTTTCTATTTCATTTTATGTGTACAAATGTTATTCCTTCCGGGCTTTATTTATCCTATATAAATTGTATACTTGGGACTGAACTATGTATGAAATTAAAGAGATAATCCTATGTTTATCATTTAGCAATACATAAGATCGTCCTCAGTCAGTGTTGGGCAAATATTAATTAAAATGATTTATTAAAGATTAACAATTGATTAATTGTTAATTGTAATTTTCACAATTATCAATTAATTAATTGTTAATTGCACCTTTCTAATTAACAATTAATTAATTGTTAATTGCACTTCAATTTAATTGAAAAATAATTTTTTAATGCCCAACACTGCATTTCAGTACCACTCTCTTCTCGAACATGCTGTCCGACAATTTGTGACTCTTTGGCAGATTTGTCATTGTCGCAAAAGAAAAAAGGCGTTCAACTGCAGCTGACGATGGTAAAGGTGTGTTGTATTTAATAAAAACACTTTTTATCTCAGGCAGTGTTGGGCAAATATTAATTAAAATGATTTATTAAAGATTAACAATTGATTAATTGTTAATTGTATTCATACAATTAACAATTAATTAATTGTTAATTGCACTTTTCTAATTGACAATTAATTAATTGTTAATTGCACTTCAATTTAATTGAAAAATAATTTTTTAATGCCCAACACTGTCCTCAGTATATCGGATCCAAAATTTGTATTTCACTTTAAAAGTTCAGTTTTCCTTCTTGCCAATCCATAACAGTAACACAACATACAGGCTAGATGGACATCCCATTGGTGTTTTTTCTTAATTTTATAATATATGTCCCTTGCTTTAAAGTATGAATTCTCCAGACATATTTCCTGTTCAAGTGCTTTCCGTGCAATTTGGCGAAATTTTCCTCTATTAACCTTGTCCTCAATAAACACTTTCAATACTATTTTTGGCTGTTTACATTGGGTATGTTCGTAAAAAGCAAGATTACATCATATGTAACCAAAATATCAGATTCCTCAATGGCCAATTTTCTTTTTTTTTTTTTCTAGTGTTTTATCTCTTGGTTAAAAAAACCGTAATTGTTAAACTATGTACAGCTAAACCTGTCTATAGCGCCCCCTCTAAATAGCGCCTTCCTCTCTATCGCGCCCGATTTTAAATGCGTAGTACGATGCGATTTACATTAAAAGTGACCTGTCCATAGCACCCCCTCTCTAAAGCACCCTATTTTGGTGAGTCCCAAGAGGGGGCGCTATAGCAGGTTTAACTGTATTTGTATTTATTTCATTGGTTGTTCCTAGGTAGGATGTGGAATCAAGCATGATTTTAATGTCCTTTCCTTTCTTCTTTAAACTTCTACTCAAACCTTGTAATTCACCAAATGTTTATGTAAACTAGTTCTTTGAATTTAGTGTTGTTGCTTGACGTAAGCATCCCTAATGGGGATATCACGTCTGATTTGATGGTAATAAATAAATAAATCTCTTTGTTTAACTTCATGTTTGCAATTGCTATCTATTTTCTTCATGCATTCCCTAATCCAGTTTGTTAATTTTCTTGTTACCGATTTCCAATCTGATATTATCGGTCTGAGCGGTATACCATCCTTATGGATTTTAGGAACATCCCTTATGAAAGGAGGTTGGGTGATCTTTTCTATAAGGACTTCCTTTATCTTTTCTGTCTATACCTGGTAACACGCTCTCCTATTTTATTGTTTGTTAACTTTAAACAAATTTTGTTTGTGTGGATCTTCATTCAGAAGTATACAGGTTTATTCACCTTTTTAAGAATCTTATCTATTTTGGTATTCCTCTCTTTATCCATGATAACACAGACGACCGGCGAAATCAAAGACTTTCCACTTCCTGAAATTTTATCCATGAGTGTATATATTTTTACTTCCAGTATTTTACTTCCAACATAATTCATAGGATATCTATCTCTTTGATCTTATTTCACCCTCATATAGTTCCATCTCGGATAGTGAAGTTTGCTGGGATTTATTTAAATCTCAACGGAAACATTTTCCCATGGTATATATTAGGAAGCTGGTACCAAATACAGGTTCGTGGTCTCTCATTAAATTCCTGAAAAATCAAAGTTGTTCTCTTTACAAATATATGAATTATCAAACACTACGTATATCTCCAACTTTATATATTTATTCATGTTGCTATGTTTAACGAAGCTAAGAAATTAAACTTGTGTGTCTTTCGTGAAAATCGTTTAAAAAGATATTGGAAAAAGATGATATAACTCAAAATGAATTTTATTTTAAAGAAACGAATAGATGATATTAAGAAAATAAAAAAGGCATCTCCTTATCGTGCAACTGAAAGTTGCTGATGGCTTGCACCATCTATCGGAAAAAAATAACAACTATTCATTGATTTTTAATTATTCCAGAATTGGCCAAATACCCATTCTTGATTAATCAAGAAAAGCTAACCTACGTACTCGTTTCGGGCTGTTGGCCCTCATCAGCGTGGTGCAAGCTGTACCTCAACGACCAAAAAACTGGTCATTCGGTCATCCTGAAAAATCATGAAACGGGTAGTTAAGACCAGAATTGCGTGAGACCGCGAAACAATGTGAAAAAAAAAAGATAGAGGATATGTTCCTGAATTTTATCGATTTGACTTCCCTGAGAAGTACGAATGGATGATGTAGCAGACGAATGGGCTCACAAATCAAAATGGCGTCCAGAACGCGCAGTTATAAATGGCTTGGCGCCGGAACGTGTGAAGTTCCCGTGCGATGCCAAACCGCCACTTTTTTACCTTCTTTATTTACGGTCATATGAAGCGCTCATTTATTCGACGGCATTCCTCCTTTGGATACCTCTTGGTTTATCGCCTATCGTATCATTCTTATCTTTGGGATACTTTTGTTTTACACTAAAATAAAGGTCACCTCTCCCATCGAAATAAACGTCAAAACTAAACGCCATCTATTGACCGTCGCCGCTAACTAGCAGCCTCGGATCGGTGACAAAGTTACAACACCAGCTTTGGCAAGCTGAGAAGCCTCCACCTGAAGACCATGGTTTCAGGCGGACTTTATTCTATTCTATCCATCAAGTGGAATCTTCAAATCTGCTAAAGCGGTGTCAGCTGGCAAAGTGGCTAGGCAAAATCTATGGCCAAAATATAGATGGAATTTTTTTCTCGGGAGGTTATTAATCTATAATGGTAAAAATGTCATCTCTCCCGTCAAAATATACGTCAAAAATAGACGCCATAGTCCGAAACCATGGTCCCCAGGTAGACGTTTCTCAGTTTGCCAAAGCTGGTGTTGTGGCTTTGTCACCGACCTGGGGCCGCTAGTTTAGGGCGACGGTCAATAGATGGCGTCTAGTTTTGACGTTTATGTTTATAGATCATTATCCTCCCGGTAAAATTTCCATATTTTATTTGACAATTTCTCGATATTTCCGAATCTTCCTATAGCTTTTTTATATCATCCCTGATACCATTATGTGACTTTTGTGTATGGAATCCTCTACTGTGTATCAAATATCTTTCAGATTCATTGTCCGAAAACCGATATATACATGCTCAAAGGTACAACTTCCTTATATTTTGTCCATGAGTGTGTATATACAATTTTGTCTTAAATCTATAAAATATTCTGTGTATATATTCATCTTACTTTCGTCAGGGGGAGTTGCTAGAGAAGTGGTACGCAGTGTCCATTTTCCGTAATCACGATCTAGGATCGAATCACTCACTGAGCACTTTTACTCTGATTGAATTATCGCTCCCGATTCTTTACAAGTCCAATCCTAACAGTGAATTCAAAGTAACCAAACGGGACTCTGGCACCTTGTAAGTGCTACTGTCGAACTACTTTCAACGAGCGCCTCCCCAGGTAGCAGATAGGGGAATGGCTCCCAGAAATGGGTGATACCGAGGAAATACCCGGAGCTGACTGTGGCAGGTTCTTGGGGCCCTGTCATAGTACCAACCTCAATGTAGCCTCATGGTCAATGATGAATATGGAGAGACCATGTGGCCCACCCTCAGTCGAGGAAGGCACTGAAAGAGGAGACATGTGGTGAACCTACAGTTAAAGCAGATGCTACCCACCCACCATAATTGGCATCATGGCTACATTGTGTACTTAGAATAAATAACTAAATCATCCTTTCTACGAGTACACCTACCAACAAAGACGTAAAGAGATAATCCTCCTATAGGAATTCCTGCAGCTGTTAGAGAAGACCACGTAGCGTGTAAAGGATTATGGCCGTAGAGGCCACGTACAGTACCTGTGACTTATGCACGGTCACACCCTAGTGATAAACAAGGTCATATCCTAGTTGAAATACCCCAGCTCCCTAGGAACTTATTCCAACATCAACATTCAAATTTCGTCAAATTTGGATGACCCGGTGGTTTCTTCAACTTCACTTAATTCCATAATGTGAGGCGTCTATTCACTTCACACTCATGGACAAAACTTAAGGAAGTTGTACCTTTTAGCATGTATATCGGGATTCAGACAATAACTCTGAAAGATATTTTTGAATACCATTTGTGTTGCTTGGAGGTTAGTTTGGAAAAAAGCTACATCTATAAATAATTTATTTAATTATCGACGTTTCAGTAACTCACTGTCATTTTCCTCAGGGGGGTGATTATTTTGAATCTTATTTCTACTTATATACATACACGATTTTCTAAAATACAGCGTCACTTATCTGCATATATCGAGAAATAAATACAAGATTAAAAAGAAACATATTACAGTGATCTTTATTGAAGACACACGCGATAACCAAGTGTGAACAACCTCTGTCTCCTTCAACAATCGCAATAAATAACAATATGCTAGAAAATATTAAAAGGAATATTCCGCTCTATCTCTTAAACCTTTTCGTTATTCATCTAAGGTGATTATTGATTAGGAAATAAATATATAATGGAGAAAAAGGGCATTTCCTGATCGGGCATCTAAAAGTTGTTGATGGCTTACGCCCAAATCGGAATAAATATCAACTAATCGTTGATTTTCGATTATTCTAGAAAAACGATGTTTATTGAACTGTTTCAAAACTGAACGTCAAAATTTGTTGTTGCTTTGTCACCGACCCGAGGCCGCTAGTTTGTAGAGACTGTCAATAGATAGCGTCTAGTTTTGACGTCTATTGTATACGAGTGCCCGCAGTTATAATAATTTCACCACAATCTATCCAACTTCGGATATTTTACATCAAGTATTTATTTTATTGTGAAAATGCGAACTACGCTCTTCAACAACAGGCTTATCAGTGGAGAAATACAAACAGTTTATATATTTCAAATGTTTATCCACCTAACTTTGATAAGTCAGTTGAAGGAAGTCTTTGCTCGAAAGTTCGATTATTTTTACAATTAAAAAAGATACGTTCATTAATTTCATAACTACTATACAATTTTACTTAATATAATGAATTAGGATATTTTATAACCTAAATATGATACGAGATATTTTAAAAATTTCCTGACACATCCATCAACATAAAAGAAATATATATAAGGAATAGACGAGAAGTAACACATAATATTTCCAGGTGACGTCTTAGCAAGAGAACACATGCACAACATTCATATATACTTTCAAACGTAATAGGTAAATAGATAGAGATGTCCAATGGTAATCATGGCGCGAAATTGTTTGCGAAGCACCTTTTATTTTTAAACGTATTCTATCTCGTGAAGTAAATACAGGAAAAGTGTGATAAACGTAGAAAACAATGTAAAAATAAGGCTTAGAAAGGATGGGTCTGTTTTTCCTGGTAGAGTCAGTAAGTCAGTGGAGGCAAGCAGCTGCTGCCAAGTGTGACGTAACTCCCGGAGCAGGTGTGGCGAGACACAGACGCCATTTACATACTTCCATAGAGATGTGATGTCATGGTAGCTGGCAAGTAACAACACCACACAACCAAACTATAATGTATAACTACACCCGCTTATAGATCGAGCTAATGTTCTAATAATGCATAGAAGAAACAATTTGGGGGTGGTGCGGTTGACGAGTGGTCAAACCGTCGGTTTTCAACATAAACGACCCAGGATCGTATCCCGTATTGGGCACATTATATATATATATTTTTTTTAATGCCACAATGGCGCCCGATTTTTTCAAAAGTACAGCCCTACCAGCGAGTGCAATTAACCAAATAGTACTCTGACACATTTGTAAGTGTGAAGTCGAACTGCTTTCCGCATCTGTCGATATATGATTCACTTACATTACCAAGCAGTTGCTAACTAACCACCATGATTATCATGAGATTCTACAACGTATACTAGGAATAATAATAATAAAAAAAAACAGAAACAATTTAACGCGTTTCTTAAAAACCTTTAAAAATAAACAAACGGTTAAAACGAATTCTAATATGTTTTTAAAGGCGAGTTATAAGTAAAACAATAAACTATTAAAACAACAAAAACGCCGTTGATATCAAGTATTGGCTCTCTTTGTCTTTTGTGTAAACATTCGTCCTTTGTTTGTTATGATGACTCATTTTCTATGAAAAAGGACTTATTTCTATTTGTTATATCTTTTTTATAACCGACTAATTGATTGTATTATAAAATAATGCGCTTGAAAAAAAATTATTAAATTCTAAATAATCGAAGTGTGAATTGTTTGAGCTTCCATAAAAAACCCTACATAAACATGTAATCTAAACCGCGAAAAAAAAGCGCCATTGATCTTGCCTTAAAAAGGAAAATTTTGGACGAAGTTCCACGTGGAAGTGTTATCTAAGTCGCAAATTGCCGAAAATTTTCAAATTGCGAAATCCACATTATCAACCATTCTAAAAAACAAAGAAAAAAATAGATGCGGCTGTTGCCTCAGGGTCTTCGAGCTCTTCAAAACGACTTCGAAAAGCATCCCATCAAGACGTAGAAGATGAGCTTTTAAAATGGTTTTAAAAAGTAGACAAAATAATATTCCTGTATCCGGCGCACTTGTCAAAGAAAAGGCTAAAGAAATAAGTGTCTCATTGGGTGTGGAAAAAACAGCTGATTCGTTTTCACTTCCAGAAACAATGCTTGATGAGCCTGAAGAATGGACCAAACTCTTTTCAGCTACAAACCCAGCTGAGACTTTGACTTTCCTGGAGTTGCCCTGGATGAAGGGTTGGAAATTTGCGGTTCACCCGAATTAGAAGAAAAGAAGAAAGAAGAAGAAGAAACAGAAGACGATGAGGTGAAAGAAGAGATAATGATGCCTACTAGAGGGGAAGTAATCGCGGCCCTCGAAACCCTCCAGAAGCTGTCCAAAACCTCTGCGGATATTGATGTTCATTTTGAAGATGACCTGGATAAAATAAGAAGGGAGTGTCTGAAACAGTGCCCAATCAAATACCACCAAAAAACTATAACAGACTTTCTGAAGCCTGCAGAGAAAACCCAGATATAGGATACTCTATGCATACTGCATATGCTGCATACACATAAACATTGTATGTACCAAATATAGTATGTAAGTTGTTTCTTTTGTTGTTCTTTTTTATTTGTGTTTTAAAATAAACTTATATTCTCATGTTATTGCCTTACATTGTGATTATATTATCCATATTGTCTTTTAAAATAAAATACTTTATGTACATACATATACATAATTGTTGTTCCTTAAAATTATAAAACATTTTCATTAATATTGTTTTCAAATAAATTTATTCGTTATTCCTCAGAAATGTAGTTTTCTTACTCATCAGTAGTACATAAGTACAACCCCCGGATACCACGAATTCAATTCGTCTAATACGAATTCGGTTTATACGAATTCGGTATATATTCTTTTAAGACTAAAAGGGTATTTCGTTCTCCCGTTGAGTTCGTCTTAACGAGGGATTACTGTATATATGGCGTTAAAGATGACAGTTGAAGCTGAAGTTTTTGATTGGTGGACAAGTAGTATAAAACCCCGATTCTCGACAGCCACCACCCGGGATAGAATAACGCATTGGGCTTTTTTTCTGAAGAAAATATTTGCTCTAATGGCCCCCGATTCTTTCAAAAGTTCAAACCTACCTGTGAGTACAAGTAACCAAACAGGGTTCTGATAAACTTGTAAGAGCAAAAGTCAAATTTATTTCTGCATGTGTAGACATTCTACGTATGTAAACTTAACCCAGCATCTCCAGGAGGTGGTCTCTTATCAGAAACTCTCATGTTGTCATGAGGAGCCTCTCAACCGAAACACACAAAAACAAAAGCCTTTATTAGGGACTTGCCCCATCTCTCAACCGAAACACACACAAAAGCCTTTATTATGGACTTGCCCCATCTCTCAACCGAAACACACACACAAAAGCCTTTATTAGGGACTTGCCCCATCTCTCAACCGAAACACACACACAAAAGCCTTTATTACGGACTTGCCCCATCTCTCAACCGAAACACACACACAAAAGCCTTTATTACGGACTTGCCCCATCTCTCAACCGAAACACACACACAAAAGCCTTTATTACGGACTTGCCCCATCTCTCAACCGAAACACACACACAAAAGCCTTTATTACGGACTTGCCCCATCTCTCAACCGAAACACACACACAAAAGCCTTTATTACGGACTTGCCCCATCTCTCAACCGAAACAGACACACAAAAGCCTTTATTACGGACTTGCCCCATCTCTCAACCGAAACAGAGTCTCTGATAAAAGACGGACCTCTAGGAGAAACTGGATTTAGTCATCTTCTTTGGCCATGGTTTCTCATGTAAGGCTATTGTACGATCCAATAATTATGGTTCTATATAACGTGATGTATGTACAGGAGAAACGGCACTTCTTGATCCCCTTCATTGTCCTGGAATGTCTCCAAGTGGTGGTCTTCCTCACTGTCGCCATTGTCTATCTCGTCATCCACCTGGTCCGGGGCTACACGGTGAGTTCCTCCCTCGTATTTACACTCATGGACAACACTTAAGAACTTCAAATTAAAGATTTACTGGCCAAAGTATCTTTAATTTGAAGAACTATGAATGCCGGCCAGGCAGCCTCTATCTTTACGATAATACTTAAGGAATTCGTACCTTTTAGCATGTATAACTAAGTGTGAACAAAATAACCTTTGTCTAAAAAAATAATAATAATAATAAAACAGACGACCGGTCACATCAAAGACTTTCCACTTTCTTAAGTTTTGTCCATGAGTTTACCTCTTAATATTTGTTAGGTTCCGTGTCAGTAGAGAGTAAGATGAAGCTGATTAGAAGACTCCATGGAAACATCATTACAATGAGCTGAAGGAAATAATGGCCATAGGACATGTGGGTCTACCCTACATGGCCTTGGAGGGTTTACCCTCAGGACAGCGAGAAAGGCAAAGAACAAACTAGGTTGATAACAACAAGAAATGGACAAACTCATGCAACTAATAACAAAATGCCTCCCAATATGACAACATTTAGTTGGGAAAACCTTTCATTTGAAGTGCCCCAAAAGTTCTAAAAGGAATATGAGTTAACAACGATGATCAAACATATCTATTCTTAAATAAAAGGAAATGGCGATCCATCTATATCATATACTAGTAAAAGAAGAAATTTAAAAATAAGAAAGATTGAAACAAGCATTACATATTTCAAATTCAAAAGATAATTAGAATTATAATTTAAAATGACACTTGTGATATCTTTCATTTAAATTCATAGCAGTGGTGTGTCCATGGTCAAAATATTTTATAATCATAGAGAGAGGGAATTATAAATTATCTGTGATTGCTGTGTTACCAGATCGATGCTATTGTGGCTTTCTTCATCTATGGCACCATTGGATTTATTCTGGTAAGTTCTCATATAATCAATAATATCACAACTAATATTTCTATAAAAATAACGCCATTTACAATCTAAATTAACGATTAAATATAAACACAAAGTAATTTTGATATATTAATATCCCTTGATAGATTGTACTATTTACATATTTTTCAATTAGAGATTGAATATAGAATAGTGTGAAAAAACAATAGAAAAAAAAAAAGTGGGTCAGGTGTTGATATTAAAAATAAAGGAAGCATATCCTGACCACAAGCACATGTGCTTTTTAGATGTCAGAGCGCCATCTAGTGGAGCAAGAATAAACTAAACATTTATTTAACTTGCTCCGTGATATTTTGCCAACCCAATTTCTTGACGAGAGTCAACAGCGCCAAACGCGTTCATGGATGCTTTTCTTGATTTATCAAGAAATTGGGTTGGGCAAATATCACGGAGCAAGTTAAATAAACGTTTAGTTTATTTTTGCTCCACTAGATGGCGCTCTGCCGTCTAAAAAGCACATGTGCTCGTTGTCAGGATAGGCTTCCTTTATTTTTAATAGAATAGTATATATTTTATGACAAAGTCGTGTATATATGTAAACATAGAAGCTTACAGAAGAATGTAACACCTTAATAAAGGTTGGCGTTTAGCCAACCGAAATATTGGCAAAAAATATATTTTATTCAATCCAATATATGCCTTTTTATTATCAAAATATGTAAACATATGTTTAAAAAAAACCTTACACAACAAATATCTTTATTACAAAAACCTTTTATAATAAAGAAACTTATTTCATAAGGTATTTATATATATTTACTAGACGGGTGACCCGGGCTTCGCCCCGGGATTGACCCGTGTGCATATCTACCCGAGTGATATATATTTAGATAAGATTTTTTTAAATAATTGTTTGTTATTAGCATTATCTATTTAATCTATCAGCATAATTTAATCTAATCTTTGATAGAGGGCGCTGTTCGTGAGCTAAGTAGAATAATTTGAATATATAGTTTTAATAATTGATTTATATATTTTTTAAAATAGCCTATCGTCTTCCCCGTATTTTTTTACCTATGTATGGAAATTTTGGTTTGAATTAGTGAACTACTGCGAATTTGTATACCGGACATACAAACAAACAAACATACAAACATTCATTTATATTAGATAATAAAATTCATATATTGGATTTAGTAAAATATTTATTTTGCCAATATTTCGGCTGGCTGAACGCCAGTATATGCATTTTATTATCTAATGAATTAAGTATGGATTGCTCTATTTTCAAAAAAATTCATTTATATATATAGAGATATCGCAATTTTGTTATATCTGTATATGTAAATATGTAAATTTGTTGCAGTTATACATGCTGTTTGCCGTGGCTTCCTTCTACAACCAGATCCTACAAAACACCCCATCCCGCTATACATCGATTTACAAAACTTAAGATTCTTTGCCAAGTTCAACTTTGTCTTACATACGTGCTTACAACACCCATAGAAATATGGGATCTATATATATACCTCGAGAGAAAACAGATCTAAATATATCTTCTACTGTCGTTTGCTTTTAATAGCATGGCTTCGAATATATTCCAGACGATTTTCTAAAAAGCGAACAAACGAAACGAATATCATCCAAAAAAAAAAACCTTCTATGAATTTTTAATGTGAAAGAATGAACGTTTATTTTTTTAAGATAAAAAACTAACTAATTTAGTAAAAGAAAAAGTTTATGTTCTTTATAATTTCAAAAATATACACTATTTCAAAAAAAGCAAACTTTTAAAATATTTAAAAAATGTATAGCATTTTTAAAATTTAATATTCAGTTGCGTTTAAATATTAAATTCTGTGCGATATAAATATTTTATTATAATGTTACAAAAGTTATATTTTTGAATGTTATTTTAGAATTTTTGTATGTGCAGACATAGCTATTTTTTCATTATATATTTTTATAAAAACACAACAAAAATATTTAAAAGTCATTTTAGGTCATTGTAAAAAAATACCGTTTTTTAAAAAACTGTTCCTATATATTTTAAAGAATTCATTTTACACTATATATATATGTTATATATATTGAAAAGTTTGAGAATTTGAAACAGAATATTTTGGTACAAAAGATTATATATCTTGTAGAAATACAAAATATAAATACGTATATATTGTGAATCTCTCTTTTTTTAATCTAAGATTTACATTTTCAATATCTCTAAAAATAATTAATAAACTTATCCATTGTTTTTATATAAATGTTTTACGATATATTTTATATATATTATAAAAATATTATTCAATATCTAAATATTTTATATATATTAATATTTCAATTAGTATCTTTATTTTTTTTTTAAATAAAAGCATTTAAAATATTAAAAAATACATAAAGAAAATAATAATTAATACAATAAAGGAAACAGAAGAGAATTGTATATATTTCTTAAAAAGAAGCAGTTTACATATAAAAATAGTTTATATAATTCAGAAGATTTTAAATACTGCTTTACATATTGTAACATAGAAAATTAGGAAAGACAAACTTCAGAATGACACGGGAATTTATTTAAGGAAAGAACAAATTAAAACTAATAAAATAGCAGATATGCAAATGAGGAAAATTGTACAGTGTATCAAAATACAAATATCGAAATTTAAAAAAAAAATCATAGAATAAAAAATAATCTGCTACAAGATTATTATGAGCACTTCTAAATATAGTACAATATATAATAAATATGTCAAATATATTACATGTGATAAATATACTTTTTATGAAATATGTGAATTCTAAATATACCAGTGCCATTAGAGAGGTTTTAACTACACGCTTTATATTTAATTAACTATTTTTTGGGTAGTTGTGGCGACATCTTATATACGCTCCAGTAGAGAACCTGGGGGTTATATTAATCTAAAAATAATTAACTATTTTTGTATATATTTAAACGTAAATCTAGTTAAAATATCTTTCTAATTATATTTCAATAATATATCACACAATATAGCACTACTCTGAATATATGCATAATTATATATAACTTTTCAATTGAATATTAATTGTCATTTTTCATATATCCATTCTTTAATATATATTTTATTCTAATAAAAATGCACTCTTGTAAACAATAACAATTTTTAAAAATTCACATTTCTAAAAATCATTCAAAAATTATTTTAAATATTTATATAGACTATATATATGTAAAACATGATTTTTAATATATATATTTGCACTTAAAATATATTATGTAATTTTCTATATATTTATTTTTATTTCTTAACCCACTGATTATAATTTATGATATAATACATTTTGTTGCAATTTTATATTATTTTTGAAATTATATAATTACTTACTTTTTACACTTAATTCAGAAACCTACAGGGAATGTAAAAATGTGTGAATTTTCAAATATATTAAAAATTCTTTTGGCACAAATAAAATATATTTTAAATTCAAAATATCTTCTGTTATAGAGATTTTTTTTTACTATTCTAACTATATATATTAGAAATTAAATACTTATATTATAAATATATATGCATATAAACATATTTTAAAACGATATATATTTGCATATCATAACCTAAAGACACTTTAGCTATTTACTTGTTCACTTCTCTATTTGCATATTTACATATGTGTGTTTACTACTTCACTTTACATTTGATGTTTACAGTGTTTCTCTTGTATATAATAAAACCTTTTTTTTCTACTTATTTTGTGACTATATGGAAATAAATGTTAGCGCATAGAGCCCTATAAATGTACATTTTATTATTTTAGGAAATTGCATAAAAAATAACCTATTGTAGTACAGAGAAATATATATGGATGTATTTTAATAAATATATTAATAAAGTGTCATATATAAATATTATCGTTGGATCTTTATTCAATTTTCACATATACACTCATCTTTCTAAACATACAAAAGAACTTTTTTATACAATATAATGCAGCCTATGATTGTAGAACGACATTTGAAAATATCCCGCATGTGTTTCTTTTGAACGGAAAATTGAAATTTATTTTAAGGAGAAATAACGATCATTTCTAACCTCAGAGATGAAGTATGAAAGGATGAATTGTGAAGAGTAATGATAAACGGAAACTCTCCCCCCCGCCCCCGGGCACTTTTATTTTTCCGTTTATCATTACTCCTCACAATTCATCCTTTCATACTTCATCCCTAAGGATAGAAATAATCGTTATTTATCCTTAAAATATATTTCGATTTTTCGTTCAAAAGAAACACATGCGGGATATTTTCAAATGTCGTTCTACACACAAAAGAACAATAATATCGAAAAATTCGAAAAAACAGACAAATTTTCTATGATCTGAAAATATAAATTTGAACATCATATAAATGTTAAGTACTTTTTTAATTCCAACAAAAAGAACTATTTGTTTAATGTGTATGTAGGATGGTTGTTGCGTGAAGTGATGGTGTGGCTTGTGGAAAGGCTGCTCTGATAAAATTAAAATTAATTTATTTAAAGCAAGAAATTATAAAGATAAAAGAAACAACGGTTGAAATAACGGCCGTCTGCTTTAGCCTTGTTGTTTACCGCTGAGTAGCCAGATCAAGTGTCGGAAGAAGCAAGCCGCTAGAAAGTTCTGGATGACGCCCGCGCATGCGTAGTGAAGTGTTCTCCCAACACGTGCTCGCCAAGCTTCTGCCCGTATGTGTTTTGAAGCTTTGTCTCAGTTCGCTGAAGCAAAGTGTGGTCGCCACATGTATGAAGAGGTCAGGATATGCCAATTTCGTTTTTAATATCAACACCATTTTTTTTCTTTTTTTTTTCTCGTGAAAAGCGTATTTACGCAAACTTGGCCTTAACTACCCATTTAATGGTTTCTCAGGAAGCTTCTAGGACCAAATATCTGGTCGTAGAGGTACAGTCTGCACCACGCTGACGAGGGCCAACAACCCGAAACACGTACATGGTTGACTTTTCTTGATTTATAAAGAAATTGGATTGGCCAAATATAATGGAGCAAGTTAAACCAACGTTTAGTTTATTTTTGTTACAATAGATAAAGCTCACAGGATATGCCAATTTGGTTTTTACATATATTTATATATTAAAAATAAAGAAGGCATCTCCTGACCACGAGCACATGTGCTTTTTAGATGGCAGAGCGCCATCTAGTGGAGCAAAAATAAACTAAACGTTTATTTAGCTTGCTCCGTGATATTTGGCCAACCCAATTTTTAATATCAACACCTGACCCACTTATCTTTTATTTTTTTCTATTGTTTTTTTCATATTTATATATATTAAAAATAAAAAAGGCATATCCTGACCAGGAGGATATGTGTTTTTTTCAGATGGCAGAGAGCGCCATCTAGTAGAACAGAAATCAACTAAACATTGATTTAGCCTGTTACCTGATATTTTGCCAACCCAATTTCTTGACAAATCAAGGTCAGGATATGCCATTTTTTAAATATATATATTATTTTTCAAAAAGGTAATGTTTTAAATAAATAAATATATGGATTGCTCAATTCTCGGAAATAATATAAAAAATAAGAATGATTCCCGTTGAGTTTTGATCATCTTGAGGATTATGCTATGGTAATGTAGTCATGGTTGAAAATCTTGAAAGAATAATAATAATAATAGTTTTGATCAGATATTGCTTTAATTTAACTTATGGAATATATTTAAAAAAAAAACATAATTTGATTAAAGTACCGCCTGGCTTAAGGCGAGTAGAACAAGGAAAAACAAAAGATTATTTACATAATGTACAAAGGTTTTGAGCCGGCCATCGGAAAACAACAACAATGAGTTTTTATAGGAAAAGTCCCGACATCTGGTGGTAGATATAAACAGAGTATTTGAATCTATCCCTACATACGGCTATACACGTCCACAATACGTAACTAATCTGGCTTAAATTTTCACTATAGGTTTTTCCAGATTCTACTCTATATACTGTTAAAATTTCAGCCAGATTAGTTACGTATTGTGGACGTGTATAGCCGGCATAGATATCCACATACATACATACATACACTGACTTATATATATATATATATAGGGATATAGAGTAGAATCTGGAAAACCCTATAGTGAAAATTTCAGGTCTCTATCCCGAATATTCTTCGAGCTATTTGCAAATTGCGTTGCAAATTTGCCTTTTCGCTCGCAAGCAGCGCCTCTAGCGGTGAAGATGGGAGGTTATATCAGCTGACCTAATGTACATGTAAAACGTGTTTTGACAGGAAATAGAGAAAAATCTGGAAAATATATTTATCGAAATTTTAGCCAATAAAAAATAAAATTGACAGGTTCTGGGCAAAAATAGCTGTTTTTATAGTCAGAAAATGATGATGACAATATTGCTGTATCATGTTTGATTATTAGATACAAAATTATATCGGGAAAAATTCCAAAAAGCTGAGACCACGGGTGAAGCCAGTTCATTTTTAGTGTGCAGGAACAAAATTCTAACAGAAAAACATTCATTCGAGCAGAAAACAAAAGCCAGATTATCTTTCTATAAAAATATCGCTTCTCAGACACAAAGTTTGGAGCGGGACGTTTCACAAGAGTGACATCCACGGCGCCAATTTATAATTGTAACGAATAGTATTTGAAAATCAAAATAATATAATTTTCAAATATCGTTGTGAAAATTTACATTTTTATTTTTATATTTTAAAAACACACAAAGTTTGGAGCGGGACGTTTCACAAGAGTGACATCCACGGCACCAATTTATAATTGTAACGAATAGTATTTGAATAAAAACATTTAATCGGGTAAAACCTGGGCGTTGCCCGGGTCATTCGGCTAGTGAAATATATTTTTAAATAAAATAATATTTTAATATAACATATATATTCTATAAAATATATAATTTATATAATAACATCTACTTATATATTTGCCTTATTCTGTCTGTTTGTCTGTTTGAAGCTCACGGATGGGATTTTTCATAACCATCGGTGGTTCAGTGGTAAAATGCTCGCCTGCCACGCGGGCGGCCCGGGTTCGATTCCCGGCCGATGCATTTTATTTTATTTTTTTTTACAATTTTTAAAACTCATTTATATATTATACAAGAATGACATCCACGGCGCCAATTTATAATTGTAACGAATAGTATTTGAATAAAAGCATTTAATCGGGTAAAACCTGGGCGTTGCCCGGGTCATTCGTATCTACTTATATATTTGCCTTATTCTGTCTGTTTGTTTGTCTGAAGCTCACGGATGGGAATTTTCATAACCATCGGTGGTTCAGTGGTAGAATGCTCGCCTGCCACGCGGGCGGCCCGGGTTCGATTCCCGGCCGATGCATTTTTTTTTTTTTTTACAATTTTTAAAACTCATTTGTATATTATATAAGAATGACATCCACGGCGCCAATTTATAATTGTAACGAATAGTATTTGAATAAAAGCATTTAATCGGGTAAAACCCGGGCGTTGCCCGGGTCATTCGTATATAATAATTGTATAAACGAATGCAAGACAAAATCACCGCGAATGTTTCTTTTTTTTTTTAAGGCAATTTCTTTTTAAGGCAATTATCGTTATTTATCGTTAATTTTTGTTTCGATTTTATTGAAAAAAAAAACGATATGGTGCCTTTAAAAAATGATCTTTATTACTATGCAGTTTTCTATTTAGTCAATATACCTAAGTTCATGTTGCAAATGTAATTATCTCTATCGATTTAGTAGGTGAAATGCAAAAAAAAAATCGACATGATGAAATCTTTATGAAAATTCACATTTTTATTTTTATATTTTCAAGACACACACAGTTTGGGGCGGGACGTTTCACAAGAGTGACATCCACGGCGCCAATTTATAATTGTAACGAATAGTATTTGAATTAAAACGTTTTTAAAATATATACGCACTCGGGTAAAACCCGGGCGTTGCCCGGGCCATTCGTCTAGTATATATATATGCACACACAAAAATTAAAATATCTCTATCAAAATACTATATATATTGGATGGCTTTTCTTGATTTATCAAGAAATTGGGTTGGCCAAATATCAGAGAACAGGCTAAATCAATGAATAGTTGATTTCTGTTCCACCAGATGGCGTTTTACATTCTGAAAAGCACATATGCTCCTGGTCAGGATATGCATACTTTGTTTTTAATATATATATATATATATATATATATGTGATAAGATCCTGTCGACTCTTCTGTGATAAGTTCCTTTCGACTCTTCTGTTATAAGATCCTGTCGACTTTTTATGTGGCAATATAGTGATAATGTGGGGAAAGAGAAATAATTACACCACAATTTGGTAGAGGAATTCCAGACAACCAGAGAGAGAGATGGGAGAGGCCCGGGGCCGGCCGCCGCTGAGCGGCCGACCGTTCGTGTCGCACACAATCACCCAAGTGACGGACCCCAGGAGCCCCCTTGGAATGTCCTGATGTCTAAAGTGACACCCTTCAGCTGCCCATCCCTCTCTGGGTCGACTGTAGGTCCGTTTTATTATTCCAGGAAGAGTATATATTATGACATATATATATGTGCTTATTAAAATAAAAGAGGTATACTTTTTCTTAATTTCGAGAAATCCTTTACAACCAAATGAATCACCTTTAAATAGAATAAAGAGTTTAAAATAACAAATCAAACAAATTATACCCAAATGAGGCTATTTATTAATAAACTTCAGTTTAAACTGTCAAAATAACCGTGTAGAGAAGAGACATTAATAGCTAACACAATTATACCAATAAACACAAATATTTGATCCATTTAAACAGCTAATTAAAGATGGTAATTATTTAGACAACCCTAATTTTATTATTGAGTCCAAAGAAAGTGAAGTTTACTACTGAGTAAATGAATTGTCTAACGTATTTATTCCTTCAAACATTTCTACAGATATTTGTTTTAAATATTTATCTTCTTTTTTATCTCTCAGTGTGTGTGGAGCGTAATGACAAATTGTATACTCTCTTTATAAATATAAACACCGCGAAATATTTATTTAAAACTATTTTTAAAATAAATTAAATTTTATTGCCATCTATCGTTAAGATTTTACACAAATAAATTTACTGGCAATGCGTTTCTTTTAAATATCATCAAATATTATCTCTACAGACCTTACTGCAATGATATGAGTTATTGAATGAGAGGGCTTGGCTCATCAGTAGGACCCTCTCAGCGGTTTCGCCAAATTAATCTCTAGACCGCTCTACTATTGTATTGGACTAGTTTTGTTATAAACCCTGCATTTTCTATGGAAGGCAGCTTAGGGGTGTTTAGTGACCTATGGACATAAGCTTAAAGGTCTGTAGAGGTACATACATATAATTTCAAGGTATTGCATCGAGAAAAGCTCTTCCGCAAAATAACTCATATCATTGCAGTAAGGTCTGTAGAGATAATATTTGATGATATTTAAAAGAAACGCATTGCCAGTAAATTTATTTTAAAAATATTTATTTTTTTCTTTTCAGTTATATATTACGATATAAATTGAGATTTAATACATTATCCTATGATAACAAAGAGTATTTTGAAAATAAGGGCTATCCGTTGTTTTATTTTCATTATAATATAAATATACTAGCGGGTGTACCCGGCTCCGCCCGGGTTTTACTCGAGGGAATGTTTGTAGTCTAGTATGTTGATATAATAAATCTATCTGAATATTAGGAAAGGTCAGGTAATTTTTTTGTAGGGTGATGCTCTGAAAAAGAACGTTATACCACTTTATCACTAAACAAATTGGCGAGTCAAAAATAAGCAACCTAAACAATCCATTAGCTTTGCAAGATAAGAAAAGATATAGAGAAATGCATACAAAATTCTCAACACAAATCAAAATCTTTAATCATCAGAAGTAATGTATATTAGGTAGGATGAGGTTTATTTTGTTTCTATTACATTACATGGAATAGATTTTTTTTTCTAATAAAATTTACTGACCTCTTTGTTCACTGAAACCTAAACAATGTGTATGTTAGACCACTCTTTGTTCAACCTTACACATTGTTTAGGTCTCTTATTAGGTGCAAGATGTATACTTATGCTAAAATGGTAATTTGGGTAAACATAGGTAAATTCATTTTGGGCCAGTATTGTTCAGCAAGCCAACATAGATATAACATTACGGTATGAAGCAAATTGTGCTAAAACTAATATTTCCAATCAAATTATCAAAAAAATAACACATACTATGTAATTTAAACACATGTATGTAAAATAAACACAATAATAACCAAAAATTAAAAACCATAAATTTTTCTAACACAGTATACTTCTTAAGTAAGAATACCTTACCATGAAGGTTTAAAACCCTACACATTGAAACATGTGAAAAATGTAGCTTGTGTATGATGGGCTTGAAGAGAAAATATTTTAAAACTATATTTATTGAAACTTTTGTAATACCACACCAAATATGCATATTTACAGTTACAACAGTTGCAGATCTTATTAGCGCTTTGAAAGGGACAACCATATATGAGCAAAGCATCTATGTACATTAGAGGACATTAGAAACATAGAGAATGTTGGCCAGAGAGCAAAGAGAAAATAGGTTCTAGAGGGGACTCAATAGCAGGTAGAGAAACTCTACCTTGTTTACAACAGAGGCCAAAGGGTTCATCTTTAAATCTCAAAGCAGAGCAAATCTGGCATACCCGAGACATTTGGCCTATATCGACAGATGAATCAGCTTTATAATCAATATGGGCATTATACTGCAAACCTGAAAACGGCTTATGAGTCCAAAGCTGAATACGCTGAACAGGAACTTGCATAGTTTGTGTAGCTGCGACGCGGGCTTCAGAATACCTAAGACGGCGAAGCGCACGACGCGTCTCACTTTGAAGTGGTGTCTCAATAGCTCTAGCATTCCTATATCTCCTGGAAGCAGCCGTATTCCTACCAAGTAAACGTCGGCTGTGGCGAGGCATATTCTGAAAAAAATTTAGATTGAGATTAATAACAAAAGCTTCAAAACCAGCAATTTCTAAACAAAGCATAAAAATTTCCTGTCTTTTTGAGGTAAAAATCAAAATTTTTAAATTTTTTATTCAAAATAACCTTCAGATATTTCAAAAAGATTTTAAAAAACTAAAAGCATAATATTATATATTACCAAAAAATTAATGTACAAAACCAGTTATCATTAAAAAGCTTCAAAAATAGACCAACCGCTGGATACGGCAATGAAAAAGCATGCTTTTTTTAGGTAAAAAATAGAAATAATTTTCTATAAAATACAAAATACAACCCCTATATGTTAAAAAAAACTATAAATAATCTAAATATAAAATATTTAATCAAATAAATTAAAATATCTTTAAAAAAATTTTGAAAAAGGACTTCAAAAAGACAAATAAATGAATCCGTAAAAGAAATCCCTTGCTTATTTAAAAATATAAATAACCTATTTTTTAGATACAACCCATATATGTAGAAAATATAATAAATAAACTGTATTTAAAAGATCAAAGCAATAATTTAAAAATTCCATAAGAAAATTTAAAAAAGGACCTCAAAATGACCCATAATTGAACACAATGAAATTGCTTGCTTTTTTTTGCGATTAATAATAAAAAAAAACAAATATTTTAAAAAACACAACACCTATATGTTATAAATACCACAAATAATTTGTATTTGAAAGATCTAAATAATTAAATAAAAATTTCTTAAGAAATATTTGAGAAGGGCCTCATAATGACAATCACATAAACATATCAATAAAATATATTGCATCTTAGTGAAAAAAAAAAGAAATAACCCAAAATTTGTTTACAAAACAACCCATATATGTGGAAAACACCATAAATAATCTACTTTTAAAATATCAAAGCAATTAATTAAAATTTTGTTAATGTCCTCAAAAAGACATAAAATTGAGCACATTAATGAAATTTCAATCTTTTTTTGTAAAAAATAATATAAATAACCTTAGTCTTATAAAAATAATAACCACGTAAGTTAGAAATAGCATATATAATCTGTATATAAAATAAAAAAGAAATAAATTAAAATTAGCCTAAAAATTTATCTAAAATATAAAATTGATCTCATCAAGTAAGGCTTCAACTTTTTTTGGTATAAAATATGAAAATTATAAAATAAAAGTATCTTACCATGTATAAAAGTTATTAAAATATATATAAAAATGATTCAAACTAATTTTCCAAGAAGCGCAAAAGTGTAAACACTTTTGAAAAGCCTAAAAATTTATCTAAAAAATAAAATTGATCTCATCAAGTAAGGCTTCGACTTTTTTTGGTATAAAATATGAAAACTATAAAATAAAAGTATCTTACCATGTATAAAAGTTATTAAAATATATATAAAAAAAATTAAAACTAATTTTCCAAGAAGCGCAAAAGTGTAAACACTTTTGAAAGTGTAAACACTTTAACTCTGTTTAATTTTTTTTGTATTTTATCGATAACAGCAAAGTTATGTATGTTAAAGTTAGGAAAAATATTTTGATGTTAAGCAAAACCTGCTCCATCTCGTTTTACATAAATGTTGAAAATTTGGTCGAAATTGATGCATTGTAACGAAAGTTTTTAGTGATGCCCACTTATGAAATTTGCATTTTATTAATATAGATATGATACAATAGCGCGCCATCTGTTATCAAAATACGAAACTATTTTAAACGCGTAAGATTCTTTTTTTTTTTTTGAAATTAAACAATTTCTACTGCCCTTTCTACTGTACACACACAAATTAAAATATCTCTATTATTTAATTTTTCAATTGCAGTAAGGGCAGTAGAAATTATTTAATTTTCAAAAAGAATCTTACGCGTTTTAAATATTTTCGTATTTTGATAAATATATATATATAAATGGAAAATTTTTACGGGCGAAAATGAATCTATATATAAGCATAGGGTGCCTCTACCGTCAAATTAAACGTCAAAACTAGACGCCATCTATTGACCGTCGCCACAAACTGTGGCTTTGTCACCAACCCGAGGCCGTCGGTCAATATATGACGTCTAGGTTTGACATTTACCTAGACGGAAGAGTCGCCCTGTACTTATATATATAATTAATTAATTGTAAAAGGGTAATGTTTTGATATTAAAAACAAAATAGGCATACCCTGACCGCTTACTTGAGATTTTTTTTAGATGGCAGAGTGCCAGAGTTTCTTGGTGAATCAAGGAGAGTCAATCACTAGATGACGCTCTGCTATGCTCATGTGAACGATCAGGAGATGCCATTTTTAATATATATACAGTTAAACCTGTCGTCCCCTCTTGGGACATACCAAAATACTGTGCTATAGAGAGGGGGTGCTATAGACAGGTCACTTTTAATGTAAATCGCATCGTACTACGTATTTAAAATCGGGCGATATAGAGAGGAAGGCGCTATTTAGAGGGGGCACTATAGACAGGTTTAACTGTATATAAAGGAATAAATACGTTAGACAATTCATTTACTCCGTAGTAAACTTCACTTTCTTTGGACTCAATAATAAAATTAGGGTTGTCTAAATAATTACCATCTTTAATTAGCTGTTTAAATGGATCAAAATCTACCTTCTGTAAAGCACATGTGCTCCTGGTCAGGATATGCCATTTTTAATATATATATATATATTTATATCAAAAATATACATCTTCACCAACCATAGACAAACTACAATCAAAAATAGCCCTCTACAATCAAAAATACCGATCTTCAACAAAACATAGCCCAATTCAAGCGAACATAGCCATCCCCAATCGAACATAGCCTTCTCCACAAGCAAACGATACCATTAAGTACTCATGTACTCAAAAGAACCAGCAATTAATTTCTATCTCAAAATAATATTTATTATAACATATATATAGTATATACACAAATACACAATGTAATAAGAACAAATCTAAATAAATAAATAGTATGTAACGCTGAAAGTTTAATAGCAATTGATTTAAATCTCTTGAGGATGTAAATAAAATAATAAAACAGGTTTCTGTAGAGAAGTTACTTTTCATTATTATCCGCTTTTATACACTCCCGTAGATGGGCAGAGATGCCTGAAAGCTTGAGATTACATTAATAAATATGAAAAGAAACTCATCTCCAGAAACCTGTGTTGTATTATTTGACTAAAGGTAAGGGTTTATACACTACTAGCCGAATGACCCGGGCAACGCCCGTGTTTTACCCGATTGAATGTTTTGATTCAAATACTATTTGTTACACACAATTATAAATTGGCGCCTTAAATAAATGCATATTTTAGTTAATAAATATAGCCTATGTGCTTTATCTGTCTATGTACTGTTGGCTTCCGTAGGCGTCTCTTACAGGGAAAAAGAAAGAGAGGATTCCATTTGGTTATTAACTAATATATGCATTTATTTAAGGAGCGACCCGCTCCAACACAATAATTACATAAACGAAAAGGCGAGTGGGGGGGGGGCAAAGGTGGCGTGAGCGTAGCCAACCAATAGGAGGGCGCCATTCCAAAAAAAAAAAGCAAACGGTGACAGAGACGAAAACTGACTGATGATTAAGATATGAAGAATGACGCTCGTAACTGTATATAGAATATGAATTTGCTTTTCTTAAGCATTTACCTCTGTGAAAAAATGGCTTGATCTCTCATAACTCAATGAGAGACTACCTTCAGGCGAGACTACATCGGGAGTACCTGTTTTTATAGCGATGTTCGGGGGTCGTTGGAAGGATGGTCTAAACCGTTGGTTTTCGACCGCTACGACCCGGGTTCGATTCCCGCATTGGGCACTTTTTTCTGTTTAAAAAAAAATGCTTCAATGGCCCCCGATTCTTGAAAAAGTCCAACCCCACCTGCGAGTGCAAATAACCAAACGGGGCTCTGGCACATTTGTAAGTGCAAAGTCGAGCTGCTTTTCACATGTGTAGACATGTGGTGCATTTACAGTAAAAGCAATCGCCTACTTCTACCCACCATGATTATCATGGCCTGTACCATGTGTACAAGGGATAAGCAAAAAAAAAAGCGATGTTCTCTAATAGATCCTAATGTCACAAAGATTGAATTCCCAAATAGAGACACATCCTGATCGCTCACATGAACTTTTTAGATGGCAGAGCGTTATCTAGTGGAACAGAAATAAATTAAACGTTGATTTACCCTGTTTCCTGACATTTGTCCAACCCATTTTCTTGATAAATCAAGAAAAGCTAACCACGAACGCGTTTCGGGCTGTTGGTCCACATAAGCGTGGTTGTTAAAAGGTTATAAATGTGTCTTTTCATACAGTATGGCTATTTATATCTTTATAAAAAGTCCTGAAGTCGTGATCATGCCATACAGTAGTGTTCCTATAGGACTCCATCTATAAGGATCCGTGGAAAAGAGATCTGGATTGTAACGCCGGACCACTCCATCAGACTTCCATCTTCATCCATCAGAGACCATGGACTCCTGCCAGAAGTCCAAAATAAAGGTCCAACAAGAGCGGTCTGTTGTTTGAACATATGACGTGGGACCAAGGTCTTCTGGCTAGACGGACAGTAGAGCTGTTGTTTCCTTTTGGATTGGATCAGATAGAATCTTGTCTGTTTTTTTCAACTGGTTTATTTTCGTCTGTTGTTTTTATAATGTTATCAGTACACCATCGCAATGTTTATTTTGGTAAGTATCTTGATATGGTATCGCCCGCAATCTCTTACTGGAATCTTTGCAGATAACTTTAAAAATGTAGAGAATGGAATGAGATGACCAAGACTTAGATAGTGACCAAAACGTTCCATATGGGGATCTACCATTGTTCTAATGATCATTCTAACACTTCAATCATCCTACTGTTATCATTGTAAAGTAAATAAAACATTTCAGTAAAAACAACAACAGCATTAAAACACATATATCTTCATATATTAACTCGTCCTGAAGATAAAGAAGAATGGGTGAAAGCAAACAATGATAAGACCAAACAATGGCTTGCAGGATATTTCAAATTATAAAGATTTTTCTCAAAGAGGTTTTTTATTTAATTAGAAATTCTAGCTTTCGCGCGAGTGAAAATCTCTCTTCTTACAGTCTTAAATAAAAACAACTATTTCTCTCTAAATTGGACTGTTTTACCCGTTAGTTATACAAATGGTACATGATTCCTTCGGCAACTTTATGTTAATCTAGCCTGAAAACCGGCCCTTGCCACATCAACAGCTTAAACACCTTTTTGGTAAATTCGACCGATGTCATAACCCCTATCGTAGGATGTTATGAAATCGAAGCCGCCCTTGTACTGATGAAGCCTTCAGTGTCCCTGGGCGACCCCCTGACTTGCAGGCCTGGATTTTCGGGTCTGGCCTCGAAGATGACGACCTGGCCATCCTAGCGTCTGCCAAATCCATCATCTACCGGTACTTCGTACAGGTTGTGGGCTGACCGGAGGAGCAGAGGACCCGCTCATCGCCTGGGAAAGAAGGCTCACTCGCCGGGGCACATCCCCCGCATGATCATCTATCTATTAAGTTTTATTTCCATTTTTAATGTAAATTATTGACAAGAGGTCAATAAAATTTGTTTCAATTGTCATTGTCCTGTATTGATGAGAGCAAAAGCCCGAAACCATGGTATACAGGTTGATGGCTTTTTGTGTGAATCTGCCAAAACTAGTGTTGTGGATCATTCCTTATCATCACTAGTAAATTTCTTTACCAGGGTGATGACATCGTTCTAAAGCATAATTAAAGGAAGAGGTGCCTCTCTTTTGGTAAACATATAATAATTATTTATATAAAGAAACGAATCGTCATATAATTTTAATGCTCCCATTTTACATTCATGGAACAAACTTAAGGAAGTGGAAAGTCTTTGCTGCTGTCGCCGGTCGTCTTTTTTTGCGGGGAGGACAGAGGCAATTTAGTTCACACTTGGTTATCTCGTGTGTCTTCAATAAAGGTCAGTGTAATATCTTTCAGAGTTATTATACTGATATATACTGCCTTCTCCCGCCTCACCACCCACTCTGCTCGCCGAGCCCTGGAGAAGCCGCGCCTGGCTGAGATGCCCATCACCCGGTATCTGAGGAGATGGGAAAACGAGGTAGTGGTGCCTCGCGCCGTCCAGTGGTCTTCGCTCCGGAGCAGCGCCTTTGCTGGACACGAGGCTGATATCGCGCTCAGGCTAGCCCTGCACGCCCTACCTCACCCTGCTCACCCAGCCTCTACCAGTACAACATGCGCAGCCTGCGGTTCCGGAGACCTGTCCCTGGCGCACCGATACTGGAACTGCCGCTGTATCAGACCTCTCATCAGAGAGGCCTTCTCCATCCTGCGGATGGCTCCGGACCTTCGCGGCTGGCTCTTCGGGACAGGGATGCCCTTGCCATCCTTGCCGCGGCGAAACACAAGATCTACGGCTTCTTTGTAGGGGTGGAGATGGAAAGTGTCAGCTGACAATGTCAAGCACATCCCTCCGCAGGTGGTGGAGGCCCCCTATCTGATTCTAAATTTTCTTTTCCCTCAATCTCTGTAAGCTACAGAGGTTTGAATAAAAATTGTTGTTGTTGTTACTGCCTTCCCGATAATTTTTTAACGCAGTAAGGATAGCAGAAATTTCTCCCTTTTGTAAAAGAAATCTCCGCGCGCTTAATGGTTGCATTTCTCATGTATAAATGGCGTGTTTTAACATGGTAAAAGTGTTTGAAGAGAGAACTACTGGACATATAATCTTCAAGAACTGTAAATGGATCAACTCCTCTAAAAGATTCCCAATAAGAGCAGCAATCAAAATATTAAAACGCCGTTTATCGACTAAAATAGGGGGTTAATTACGTTTAATTAGGTATTTCTAACAATTTGTAGTGAGTAGGTAATTAATTCTAATTAGGGAGGTAGAAGCTCTGGCCATTTATCAACGTGGCGGAGGAAAACAAGCCGTGTAGGTGGCGCGCTGGCAAAGACCCAGGAAAAAAGTTTTGGCTTTCAATCTACAAGGTCCTTGGTGGCTTTACTGCGTAGTGAACTTGTGTAGTAGATGGTACAGACTGTATTTTCAAGGTGTAGACTTCATCAAGGCCCACACACACAATATATATGCAAATATTTAAACACAGTTTATATTCATTTAGATAACATCCTGTTAATCTACACTCATGGACAAAACTTAAGGAAGTGGAAAGTCTTTGATGTCGCCAGTCGTCTTTTTTTTTAAGGAAACGGAGGCAATTTTGTTTACACTTGGTTATCTCGTGTGTCTTCAACACAACAAAGGGGTTTGTGTATCAAATGTCTTTTAGAGTTGTTGTCTGAGTCCCGATATATACATGCTAAAAGGTAAAACTTTCTTAAATTTTGTCCATGAGTGTATTTTATGTATAATTTTTCAGCCTGTGTTTCTAAGCATTAACAGTATTGTGGTTAACTAAAGGAGTTCCATAAAACACGGCAACCTTGGCAAGTTAACTAACCAGCTAGGAGAGAACTAAACATGCCCACCTACGTACAGTACCTATCTACAAACAAGGCCAGCTGACCTAACTCCCACTTCTCTCCTTCATAACCAAATTCCAATGTCACGTAACTCGTTCCACCTCCGGTCATCCACGCATATTCCATACTGGTTCCAAAATCACTTTACTAGGTACCACTCAAAAAGAGAAACCTAGCTTATGATATTTACAACAATGAATAATATACAGTTATCAGCGTCATAATCAAGCAACAATTCTTAATCAATTCTGTCACCGTTTGTTTTGTGAATGGAATAAATACCCAAATATAGCCATTTCTTATAACCATCGGTGGTTCAGTGGTAGAATGCTCGCCTGCCACGCGGGCGGCCCGAGTTCAATTCCCGGCCTATGCATTATTATTTTTTTTTTACAATTTTTAAAACTCACTTATATATTATATAGGAATGACATCCACGGCGCCAATTTATAATTGTAACGAATAGTATTTGAATAAAAGCATTTACTCGGGTAAAACCCGGGCGTTGCCCGGGTCATTCGGCTAGTGAATAATACGTGAAGATTATTCACATATTAAAACAAAGTGCCCATTGCGTGGTTCGATCCCGGTTCATGGCTGTCGGGAATGTCGAGGAATTTAACCACTCGTCCACCGACTTGTTATATTCCATACATGTCACAGCCTTCATGGACCCTAGTAAGTTCACCCCATCTAATCAGTAAAAATATTTAGTCATCAAACCTAGCTACCATTCTTGTCCCAGTTTATAGGATTCCATCACATGATGATTGTTAGCTCCACTTAGAGGACTGTATTTTTCTCCTATAAGGCTCCACTCTACTGCCGCCTACCTCGCGTATTCTTTTACAGCCAACGTCACCACGGAAGAACAAACAAGCACACTGATAATCTGAGCTACTTTATTTTTACAATCTTACAATTTATACATTTGCATGACATGTGGTCAATGGTCAAACAGAGAGAGAGAGAGAGAGAGATTGAGATTGAAACTGATTTATTATAACGTCCATATAAGATTATATAAGATTAAATACAGATTAAATAAAAATATGAATAAATAAGATTATATAATGAAAAATACAAGAATAAATAGATATAAATATATAAAGCAATTGATAAATATACATATATATAAAATATATACAAGGTCTTCATTGGTGGCGCCCATCGCGAGAAAGACTCCGCCACCGATGGACTGCGAGAGTTCTTTCCCACAGGGTGGGCAGGTCGATGTGTTGGCTGGCATTACCCAACTCAAGACCAAGATGGTACTTGTAGATGGTAGCCTTCGCCACACTTGTTAGCTTCACTGCCTCGGGATGGAGGCCGACGCCGAAGAGCCAGGCCTGCAGATCCAGGGGCAAGTCGCAGGAAGCGAACACTTCCCGGAGCAGGGTTCGCACGGCTCGGCAACTCCAATAAGAGAGAGAGAGAGAATTTAAATAAAAAACAGATTAATAATAAACAATAAATAATCACAGAAATATACATTTTACTTCTCAACATTCTCCCCCGGTTGACGGACTCCATCAAATTCCGAAGGTGCCACAGGCAGCATCACCAGCTTAACTAGGGGTCTACGGAACAATGATCTCTATAAATAAGTCTTACTATTTATTATCACAGGTTTGTGGATTTCGATAAATTACAAAAATGTATAAGACACCGAAACTATTTTTTTTTTAATTGTTTAAAGTAGCTTTCGGACAAGCTCGTCCTCAACAAACTAAAATCTATTTTCTACAATTAATAAAAAAGAGTTATGGCATCTTATACCTTTTTGTAAGTATTACAATCATGTACCATATATGCTCTCTGAAAGTAACATTAGGTCTCAATCCCAATGAATATAAAACCTCTATTTGTACCTCCCAGTGTGAGTACATCTCTGGTAGAGGACAGTCAACATCCTAATGGGATGTTTAACACAAAAAGGAACAGAATGAAAGCCAGGAATAAGCTTTCGACTACATTCTTGTAATGAAGAAGGACACTCTCTTGTCCTTGGTGAGAGAAATAACGCCAAAAGATAGATGAACCAAGTATATTTGGACAACAGCATAGACAAAAGAAGGTACTGGCAAACCACTCCTGTATCAAACACTGCTGAGAAAACTATATGGACGAAAAATCTAATCTACATACTGTATTGGCTGTCCCGCAATATAATCAGAAATGCGATCTAATTGGAGAATATTTGTTCCGTAGTGTCACCAAAAGTCGAACTCGACTTGATGAATGAAAACAACAACAAGCCATATATATCGGAATAATAAACATATTTATAAATCCAATATATGCATATTTTCTGAATATATATGAATCATAAAAACCTTTGTAGAGATTTCTATAGTGTGAGAGGTAGATTTAGAGTTGGAATAAAGCGGATGATCCATGCGGAAAGAAATAGATAACTTTCGTTGAAATATTTTATAGACACATTAATGAAGAACATGCATTTATACGCTCATTCTTTTATTTATAATTTTGATAAAAAGCGATAACTTTTTAAATAATTTTTCCTTTTTCTGCTCATAAAAATGACGTTAGATCAGTGAAAGAAAAAAAAAAGGTTTTTTTCATAGATTCAAGGTTAGGCCTTTTTATATACTTAGTAACAGAGATCCAATTAAACATGGAGGTCTGGCTGCAACTGTTCAAGGGATATCCAAAATACGCCCAGAACGTATGAGATGTTCAGATGTACCTATAAACTTGTATTATCTTAAGAAACACTCAAAGAAGTAAAATATTGGTCCACAAGTCAAAAGAAATCAAAGAACACGATGCACAAGACCCTATGTCAAGTTCTACTCTAACAACTATTGAACGAGGCGTCAAATTCTATGAAACATAAAGGGAGGCCTAAATAAATCATCTAGAAGGAAACATGATGAACTTGAGGAGTGTTCAGGACAATTGACAGAAACATATGAAGAGAGATTTCAGGATTCTATGGAACATGTAGAGTTGAGAACTAAGGCATCCTTAACTACGAGAAATCGAGTGAATGTGCTATGCACAACTTCCTATGAGATCTTCAGAGAGTTTATGGTGAATGAAAGTATTATGTGCGTCTCTGTTTGCGTGTGTTTTCATATGTGGGTGCGTTTACGTATGCGTGCGTGCGTGCGCGTGATTGTGTATGTGCGTATGTGTATATGTGTGTGTAAGTTTGTGTACGTACGGGGGTGTGCGTGTGTGTGAAACATTCTAAACAATGAAACATCGAGTACACGTGACGTGTCAGAGCCTATGGGATGCCCAGGCCTACCTATATTAACCATAATAAAACCAACTGGCACTCCAGCAGATCCTTTGAAGCCTCTCTAGAGAAGTCACCAAAATGATTCTAGCCAAGAGAGATCAAGTGATTCACCAGCACACGTGAGAAACATTGAGTGAGAATTAAGATCCTAGGGAGCATGGGATGTTTACTTAACCATCTTAAATTACGATAAATCGAAATAACAAGATTTTTCCAAAAGCTCTATGGGATTAATCAAAGGAAACTTTGAATAAAGTCTCGGTCCCTATGAAAAATATAGAGTTGGCTTGAATGGAGTAGGTTAAGAGAAAACAAAAGATGTGCCCATGAGGTGTTCGAGGCAATTTCTAAGAACCTCCTCACATTGATGAGATGTCAGTTCTTATAAACGTTCAGCTAAAACGGTCAAAGCTAAGAATCATCGGTGAACGAGATGTACCAGGACCTCTGAGATGTGTCGAGCTACTTCCATCACCACAGTAAACAAAGGATTTTGAGATGCTATGGAATGATGTGAGTTGGCTGAGTAAGGTGAGAGTAAAGTGAACGCGATGTTTCAAACAAACGTGAGGTTAACATAAACAACACCAAAAAGATCTCAGATTATATGATAAATATGATCTTTTTTCAAATTTATTTTAAGGGAATTGGTGTCCTAAGACTGGTGTGTGTCTCTAAATCATGGTCAACCAAAATGATCAATCCATAGCCATAGTTCTCATTGGAATTGCCTGTAACCTTGGTTTCGTTCTTCACTTGATCTGCAAATTTAGTTCGATCTTGATCTGGTAGTGCCTTCAATCAATCAATCATTTCTGCAGGCTCTCATGTCACATGTTCTATTTACAATTCAGCATTCGTTATCATAATATTATAATGAAATATCTATTCTCTCATGCTGGTGCTAACAATCTCATCGTGGGTAATGTAAGTATAGAGTTGACATTTAAGATACACCCATGTACAAAACTTATGGAGGTTCAAAGTATTTGATGTCGCCAGTCGTCTTATTTTTTTAAAGGAGACAGAGTCAGTTTTGTTCACACTTGGTAATATTGTGTATCTTCAATAAAGATCACTGTGTATCAAATATATTTCCGAGTTATTGTCTGAATCCCGATATACATGCTAAAAGGTACAACTTCCTCGAGTTTTGTCCACGAGTGTACATCGAAAGAACATGATGTGCTAGGGATGATGTTAACGTTAGAAACATGAAGCGAAATCTCAGGCCCTATGGAACACATAGCGTAGATTATAAGTAAGGTCTAAGATAAGAAACACTAAGGATGCACCAGTTCTTGAGCAGGTTTAACATGAGTGAAGATAAACAAAAGTTAATTCTGGAGCGGAAGTGGGTTGTCCTTGATTTAGCTCTGGCTTGGAGCCAGCAGACTTGACCTCGGGGGGCTGCTTGGCGCCAGGGGGTGTGGGGATCCTCCTCCCTCGTCTTAGTTTGTATCGTCATCCTTTTTTACCTTCATAAGAGTTTCCAACACGACATTCATAGATTTTTCCGAGAAATACATTTTCCTGGTGATAACATGGGAAACCTCGCCACTGGTAAATTGTTGTAAGTGAAACAAAGAATAAAAATATTTATCACCTCCTCGCTCAAGAGATAAATTTTTATTTACACTGACGTTTCGATGAACTTCCTACGAAATTTTAAAAGGAAAATTGCATTTATTTTGACGTGAGAGGTAAACATTTCTTTTATAGATCACTATCCTCGCGGAAAAAAAATCTTCAACTATATTTTGTGCATAGAACTGACCTAGCCCCTTTACCAGATAAATACCTTTTTAGCATATTGTAAAGATTTCACCAATACCGTGCAGATCTCATGGAATAAAGCCCGCCCTGTACTGAAGAGGGCCATTAGCCCGAAACCTTGTTCTTTAGGTTGACGTTCTGATTTTTCCAAAGATGGTGTTGTGGCTTTGTCACCGACCCAAGTCCGCTAGTGTGGGAAGATAGTTAGAATATGACGCTTATAGTTTTAGCGTCTATTTTGACAGAAGAGATTACTTATCTTTTTGTACATCACTATCCTTCCGGCAATCTTTCTATCTATAACTAGGTATATAGTGTCAAAGTACAGTATATTCAGGTAGGTCAAATATTGTGGGGAATGGAATGCGAAATAAACGGAATATGCAAATTACCCTGTAATCGGGTAAATTTGCATATTTCAAGGTCAGAACTATGACAGGGACACCTTCCACAAAACGAACTCTCTAAAGTTTCAGAATGTCGTCCGAATAGATCGAATGTCGTAGACAAACGTTCATAAACATTTATTCCATATTTCTACAGCCGGTGTCGCTAAAGGTTACTTGAACTTTGAGGTAGGTTACTTTGAGAAAAAGCAATGTTTTGCGCAGCTGTTGTAGAATGTCTCAACTTGCTGATTGTCTCACCATAGGAGTCAGGTAATGCTCCATCCTGGACAGTGGTGGGTGAAATTACAGTGTAGGAGGTTTCTTTGTTACCCTAATTACCGTGGGTGCAGTGAAACATGAGGATTTTGATGTAAATTTGTCTTTTTTAGGTTGTTTGCCTCATTTGTCATCTCTTTGTGCTCTCTGTGTATGTGGGATATCTGTGTCATAGGTGTGTTACATAATTCTCTTATAGTTTGTTGTCTGTTTTTGTTCATCTGGGTTATAAATACACCATAGTTAAATGGTATATTCGCTGTAATGGCACGGCATCATTTTGATGTAGTTTTTTGGAGATCGGGGTGAATCATGTTTTTATAATTCTGATCTTAAGATTGTTATACTTTAGGCTATGTGTCTACCGTATCTTGTCATAGCTGCATTATAAACGGTATCTTTGCTATAGAAAGAGAGTGACCTAATACAATTTTTTTATTGTGGTTATGGGGGGTATGAGAAGAAACGTCTATTATAATTCTGATATTAGGTTTGTTATAGCTTGGGCTATGTGTCTGTTAATGTTCTACGATTAATTAAATGGTGTCTGCTATATAATGGCTTTACATAATTTTGTTTCAGTTTGGTTGGAAGAACTTTATGTTTGTTATAATTTTAGTCTTAGGTCTAGTATCGTTTGTGTTATGCTGTTATATATGTGTGTTAATATAATTGTTTCAATCTCGTTAAAACATCTCCTCACAAAGTCACCAATATGAATCTCTACACTCATGGACAAAACTTAAGGAAGTTGTACCTTTTAGCATGTATATCGGGATTCAGACAATACACTCATGGACAAAACTTAAGGAAGTTGTACCTTTTAGCATGTATATCGGGATTCAGACAATACACTCATGGACAAAACTTAAGGAAGTTGTACCTTTTAGCATGTATATCGGGATTCAGACAATACACTCATGGACAAAACTTAAGGAAGTTGTACCTTTTAGCATGAATATCGGGATTCAGACAATACACTCATGGACAAAACTTAAGGAAGTTGTACCTTTTAGCATGTATGTCGGGATTCAGACAATACACTCATGGACAAAACTTAAGGAAGTTGTACCTTTTAGCATGTATATCGGGATTCAGACAATACACTCATGGACAAAACTTAAGGAAGTTGTACCTTTTAGCATGTATATCGGGATTCAGACAATACACTCATGGACAAAACTTAAGGAAGTTGTACCTTTTAGCATGTATATCGGGATTCAGACAATACACTCATAGACAAAACTTAAGGAAGTTGTACCTTTTAGCATGTATATCGGGATTCAGACAATACACTCATAGACAAAACTTAAGGAAGTTGTACCTTTTAGCATGTATATCGGGATTCAGACAATACACTCATGGACAAAACTTAAGGAAGTTGTACCTTTTAGCATGTATATCGGGATTCAGACAATACACTCATGGACAAAACTTAAGGAAGTTGTACCTTTTAGCATGTATATCGGGATTCAGACAATACACTCATAGACAAAACTTAAGTAAGTTGTACCTTTTAGCATGTATATCGGGATTCAGACAATAACTCTGAAAGATATTACAGTGACCTTTATTGAAGACACACGAGATAACCAAGTGTGAACATAATTGCCTCTGTCTTCTTCAAAAATACAGACGACCGGCGACATCAAAGATTTTCAACTTCTTCCCCCCCTTATATGACACACTGTGAATAACATTGCTGATTACTTGTACTATTACTGTTAATCCTTATATGTATCCTACATTTCTGCTCGGGGAGAATCTGTATAAGACCAAAGGTCTTAATAAAGCTTTCGGCCTTTAGCCATCTTCACCTCCTCCTTCCCTTCACCCTGACGACCCCCGGTCAGTTCGTCGTTGAAGATAGCTGAATGCCATTGGACAAGCTCCCAGTTATACTTCACTCAATGCCGTCACACAATAACTTTATTCAATGACTCCATTCGCTAAACCTGACCTATTCAACCTAAGCTGATGTGAGACAACTTTGGCTATCGACAACTTTGTTGGTTTGTTGTCTTCCAGGATAAGGTTTCCAAAGTTAGGCCAGTACTGTAGTTAGAAGTAATGAATTTTATTTTCTCTTCAATAAAGTTTTTATATTTAAAAAAATCTATTTTCTGGATTTAATTCAGTAGTAATTCTTGTATTATATATTTTTGTTATATTGAAAAGAAAGTTGTGATAGATGTCGGTGCGTGCGTTCAAGGAATTTATTAAAATATTGTGATTTTCAATTGTGTGCCTTGTTACACTCATGGACAAAATTTAAGGAATTGAAAAATATTTGATGTCGCCTGTAGACCTTTTTTTCAGAGGAGACGAAGGCATTTTTTGTTCACACTTGGTTATTTCGTGTGTCTTCAATAAAGGTCACTGTAATATCTTTCAGAGTTATTGTCTGAATCCCGATATACTTTGCTAAAAGCTACAACTTCCTTAAGTTTTGTCCATGAGTGTATGTGTGTATACAGTTATAATTTGTAGATTTGCCCCCTGTGATGCTAAGCCGCGTAAATAAAGTAATAATATACACTATAATCTAATATATTTGAAGTATGTACATCAAAGAGATAAGAAGAAAGAAATACTTACCCAAGTCAGAAGAGAGCCACCAAAGAAATTAAGTTCTGTACAAAGTTGTTCAAGTTTTTATGTATTTGTTAGCTCCATCCTTCCACATAGAATCTTCTATCATTTTTACTACTGTTGATAAGTTCTAGTTGTAAGTCTCTTTACACAATCTCTTAGCCTCCTACTGGAACGCACAAGTTGTTAGGACATGTGACGATAACCTAATAATTACAGAACTGGTCAATGGTCAAATTCTTTTTTACGTATTTTCACTGAAAATTTTGGCATATATATATTTGCACCAAAAGAGTGACCTCTCCTTTTAAAATATATTAGAACAAGGTATTCTGGTCATCACCTCAGTACAAAACGTAAAGGATGAAGAAAGAGCGGCAATACCAATCTTAACAAATTTAAGAAAAAAGCCAACAACCGGGCTACCATTGGTGTCAGACTATGAACATCATTAGTAGAGAGGCTGCTTCGATTTGTTAGCAGACAACAAGAAGAATTAGCGAATCGGTCGAATTCGCCAAAAAAAGATGTTTAAGTTAGTAGTGTATCAGGGCAGACAACATATATATATATATTTTTAAAGCACAGAATGGTGTTATTCACGCGCATAAAAAAGCGTTTCTTCAACACATATAAATACAATACGCCAAAACAATGGTATATATTTTGACCTTCTCTAGGCAGAAGACTTGGATTCAGATCTGTGAATATGCCACAACACAAGTTTTTGCGAATTCGGAAATTAGCCAATTATTTTAATTCCTTCAATAAACGCTTTTACACTCATAGGCAAAAGGAAGTTCCATTTTTATTTTGTCAGTTCGACTGTTTTTTTTTTTGAAGAGACAGAAGCAATTTTGTTCACGCTTGATTATCTCGTGTGTCTTCAATAAAGGTCATTGTAATATTTTTCAGAGTTATTATCTGAATGCCGATATACATGATAAAAGGTACAACTTCCTTAAGTTTTGTCCATGAGTGTATTGTCTGAATCCCTATATATATGCTGAAAGGTACAACAACTTCCTTAAGTTTTGCCCATGAGTGTTTTGTCTGAATCCCGATATACATGATAAAAGATACAACTTCCTTAAGTTTTGTCGATGAGTGTTTTGTCTGAATCCCGATATACATGATAAAAGATACAACTTCCTTAAGTTTTGTCCATGAGTGTTTTGTCTGAATCCCGATATACATGCTAAAAGGTACAACTTCCTTAAGTTTTGTCCATGAGTGTATTGTCTGAATCCCGATATACATGCTAAAAGGT
This sequence comes from Cordylochernes scorpioides, assembly GCA_030710605.1. Taxonomy (NCBI): domain Eukaryota; kingdom Metazoa; phylum Arthropoda; class Arachnida; order Pseudoscorpiones; family Chernetidae; genus Cordylochernes; species Cordylochernes scorpioides. The sequence continues at coordinate 7,355,722 of CP092865.1, forward strand.
ACAACTTCCTTAAGTTTTGTCCATGAGTGTTTTGTCTGAATCCCGATATACACACACACACACACATGTTGAAATGTACAACTTCATTAAGTTTTGTCTATGAGTATATTGTCTGAATCCCGATATACATGTTAAAAGGTACAACTTCCTTAAGTTTTGTCCATGAATGTATTGTCTAAATCCCGATATACACACATGCTAAAAGGTACAACAACTTCCTTAAGTTCTGTCCATGAGTGTATGCCTTTTTTTTCATATAAATGCTGAATCTGTTTAACCAATCTGCAGTCAATCACTTCTCTTATTACAAGTTACAATAATATGATATTAAATTATATGTTTATCTTTTTATTCAACTAATAAAACCTCATTATTTTACATGTAATTCTACCGTCGTCAGAGCTTATATCGATAGTTTGCTTAAACGCCATAACCAATATTCCGTCTACAGTCTCGGATATATAAACACAATCGTTCGATACAATAATCGATCTCTAAGAAACGGAATGCTAGATTAAACAGGCGAAACCGCTGGGAGGTTTCACCAGTGATGAGTCAGGTCCTCTCAAAATATTTTCATCGCAGTAAGGATAATAGGAAGTTGCTTTAATTTTAGAAAATATTAAATGCATGCTTAATAATTTCTTTTCGTGTTTTTACACTCATGGACAGAACTTAAGGAAGTTGTACCTTTCAGCATGTATATCGGGATTCAGACAATACGCTCATGGACAAAACTTAAGGAAGTTGTACCTTTTAGCATGTATATCGGGATTCAGACAATACACTCATGGACAAAACTTAAGGAAGTTGTACCTTTTAGCATGTGTATAACGGGATTCAGACAATACACTCATGGACAAAACTTAAAGAAGTTGTACCTTTTAGCATGTATATCGGGATTCAGACAATACACTCATGGACAAAACTTAAGGAAGTTGTACCTTTCAGCATGTATATCGGGATTCAGACAATATACTCATGGACAAAATTTAAGGAAGTTGTACCTTTCAGCATGTATATCGGGATTCAGACAATACACTCATGGACAAAACTTGAGGAAGTTGTACCTTTTAGCATGTATATCGGGATTCAGACAATTCACTCATGGACAAAACTTAAGGAAGTTGTACCTTTTAGCATGTATATCGGGATTCACACAATTCACTCATAGACATAACTTAAGGAAGTTGTACCTTTTAGCATGTATATCGGGATTCAGACCATACACTCATGGAAAAAACTTAAGGAAGTTGTACCTATTAGCCTGTATATCGGGATTCAGACAATACACTCATGGACAAAACTTAAGGAAGTTGTACCTTTTAGCATGTATATCGGGATTCAGACAATTCACTCATGGACAAAACTTAAGGAAGTTGTACCTTTTAGCATGTATATCGGGATTCACACAATTCACTCATAGACATAACTTAAGGAAGTTGTACCTTTTAGCATGTATATCGGGATTCAGACCATTCACTCATGGAAAAAACTTAAGGAAGTTGTACCTATTAGCCTGTATATCGGGATTCAGACAATACACTCATGGACAGAACTTAAGGAAGTTGTATCTTTTAGCATGTATATCGGGATTCAGAAATACACTCATGGACAAAACTTAAGGAAGTTGTACCTTTTAGCATGTATATCGGGATTCTGAAAATACACTCATGGACAAAACTTAAGGAAGTTGTACCTTTCAGCATGTATATCGGGATTCTGACAATACACTCATGGACAAAACTTAAGGAAGTTGCACCTTTTATCATGTATATCGGGATTCAGACAATACACTCATGGACAAAACTTAAGGAAGTTGCACCTTTTAAAATGTATATCGGGATTCAGACAATAACTCTGAACGATAATACAGTGACCTTTATTGAAGACACACGAGATAACCAAGTGTGAACAAAATTGCCTCAGTCTCCTCCATTAAAAAAGACGACCGGTCATATCATCAGACTTTCCACTTCCTTGAGTTTTGTCCATGAGTGTATATAGGTGTCGCTTTATTGCCTTAGTACACCACATGTCTACACATGTAGAAAGAAGCTCGACTTTTGCTCTTACAAATATGCCAGAGCCCCGTTTGGTTACTTGAACTCACTAGTAGAGTTAGGCTCCTGCAAGAATTTGGAATTCTATTGTAAAGTTTGTTTTTTTCTTCAGAAAAAAAAAGTGTCCAATGCTGGATTCGATCCTATAATTGCCTTATGTTAAATTATGCGATATCAATAAACAGTTAAATTCTACATGAGTAGGTAGGTATACAAAGAAGAAGAAGCATTGTAAAAAAATGATGTGACGTAAGATCATCCACGTTCACACACACGGCTAGTCGAGAGAGAGAGAATCTAGCGGAGTTTGCAAAGTTTCAGGCGGTGGTTGGTGCCAGGATCTATATCTGGTCCATTGTCAGCCTTCCTTCCCCACGCTAAGACCCGGGCTTATTTTGGATGGCTCGTCAGTGGTGCCATTCATCTCTTATTGTTCCTCTCCCGCCGTGATTAAGGTGGTAGATCCCCTTTTGGTCTGTCAGACGCCCTACGGTGATGCAATATGTGTCCTGATTGAAGGGACTCCTTACCTGAAGGATCTCCCAAGTCGTAGCCATCACACACACACGCACAAATAGAGTGTTTAGATGTGAAGAGTTAATAAACGGGACTTTCAGTCATCTTTGGAAGAGTGGTGAAAGTTGTTGATGGCTTGCGCCATCTATCGAAATAAATATCAACTATTCTCGTTGATTTTTAATTATTCCAGAATTGGCCAAATACCCATTCTTGATTAATCAAGAAAATCTAACCACAGACGCGTTTCGGGCTGTTGGCCCCCATCAGCGTGGTGCAACCTCGGAAGGTGGTGAGCTAGCCTGTGGTGAGGCTAGACCTATAAAACGCCACAAAAAACTTTAATAACGTTATCGTAAAGATAGAGGCTGCCTGGCCGGCATTCATATTTATATAAAAAATAGACACTTCGGCCAGTTGGAGCTTTTTATTTTCTCAACGTTTCGACAAAAATCTTTTGTCTTCGTCAGGAGAATTAAATAAAAATAAACATTCGGCAAGGCGTTAAAAATTGTTCTGAGGTTTGCAAGGGCGTTCTCACGTGATTTTTCGAATTTAGTACAACATCTAAAGCGCGAGTCAAATAACAAATATTAAACTCGTCAAAGACTATGATCTTGGAAATAAAAATATATAATAATAAAATTATAATAAATTAAGTAAAAATAAATAAATAAAGTAATATAATAATAATGATCACAAAGAAAATTATATAGATTTCTAACTATTATGTCCATTTTTATCTAGTTTATTAACTACTTTTTAAATTTAAAAATGAAGAATATTGTTGCGGAATATCTTCAAAATTATTTATAGTTCTTTTCCCAAATTCTCGTGATACCCATCCCTCTAAAAATAATCTTTCCTTTTTAAATTTTATATTCCTGTGAAATATCTCAATATCATTCCAATTTGGCCTATGTCCTGAAAATAATGCATGTTCCCCAATTTTGCTTAACGCCCTTCTCCCCAATAAACCCTGTTGGTGTTCCTTAATTCTGGTCTCTAAATTTCGGCCGGTTTCTCCTACATAAATTTTGTCACATTCTGTGCATTTAATCCCATAAATTACGTTATTTGGTTTTGATGTGCTTATGTTATCCTTCATTATGTTATTTCTAGTTAAAAATTCCCTTTTTGTTCCAGTACTGTACCAAATATTATATTTACATTTTTTCAAAATTCTAGATATTTCGTTATCAACTTCTCTAATATAAGGAATTATTATATTATTGTAACCTTCTGTAGTTCTATTCGAATTTGGCCTATCTATTTCATATCTTCTAATCCATTTATTTATGAAGCCAACTGGGTATTCGGACTGTTTTAACTCCGCTCTAATTTTCTTTATCTCTTTTTTATAAATATCTTGGTCTGTACATACCTGTTTGGCTCTTTGTACAAGAGATTTTATCACCTGCCTTTTGTGTAATATAGGATTATTAGAATTGAAATTTAGATGTATCCCACAGTCTGTTGGCTTTCTGTAAACGCTGGTTATAATAGATCCATCTTCTTTACGGCTTAATCCTACATCTAAGAATGGTATAAATCCTTCTTTTTCTGTTTCAACAGTAAATTCTATTCCTATTTCTAAATTATTTAATTTGACAATGATCTCGTTAAGTTTTTCTTTTTGGATCACTGCGAAAACATCATCTATATACCGTCCCCATATCTTTATTCCCTCTATTAAAATTGCCTTTCTATCTATTGACGCCATTACAATGTCAGCTATTATCATACTGGTAGGGCAACCCATAGCAGTACCGTCTTTTTGTCTGTAAAATTTAGCCCCATATCTAAAATAAATATTTTCTAAACATAACCTAAAGCCTTCTATCATTTCATCTATTTCTAATCCTTTTATAACGCAATCTTGTCTTTTCACCTCGAAATATTCTTTAAGCTCTTTAAGAGCTAGACTTCTATTAATATTGGTAAAAAGCGATTTGACGTCAAAGGATACCATTATTTCATGTTCATTTAGCTTTAAATTTTTAGTGATATCTAATAACTCTTTCCTATTTCTAATTTCTAACCCAGAAATCTTTCTTGTAGTCGGAATTTGGTTTTTAAGCCAGTCCGCCAAACCTCTGGTGGGGGCCTTGAATCCTGACACAATGGGCCGTAGGGGAACTCCTTCCTTGTGGATCTTTGGAAGTCCTTTGAAGAGAGGTGCAGCGACATCTTCTAGCTTCAATTTTCTTTTGTCCAAGGCCTTAGATTTCATGCTTCTGATAAATTTAGATATTTTAAGTTTTATCTTTTTAGTAGGGTCTCCTCGAATTTCTTCATATGTGTTGTTATCATTAAGAAGGCTCGTGATTTTATCATTATAATCTTCTCTCTTCATCACGACTGTCTTGCCTCCTTTATCTGCCTTAGTTATAACAATGCCGTCGTCATTTTTTAATTTCTTGATATCCCCCCATTCTGAGCTTTTCGCTTTATCTAATTCATATTTCTTTTTGTTTTTTGTTGTCCTATATATTACATTTGTTATTTTGTTTCTAATAATAACTTTATCATTTTGATTCAAATTTTTGATTCCATTCTCAATGTTAGAAATTAATCTAATGTAATCATTTTTGAGAGGCGTAGGTCTATAGTTTGACCCTTTATCAAGAAGCCTCAACTGATCTTCAGTTAAATCCTTCCCTGAGATGTTGCATACTCTTCTAGGATCGACCTTCTTGATTCTAGGAGCCCATCTGTCCAGTTTGTTCCTCATTGTGATCATTAGCCGTTCTTCTATTCTATTTATCCCTCTCTGTATACTCTCTTCAAGGCAAGTTGGGGGGCGGTATATTTCCTTCATTTCCAATTTCAAAAACATAAAGAGAGCTAAAGTTTTTTCCCCCCTAAAAAAATTCACACACTATATATAATACAAGTACAGTTAAACCTGTCTATAGCGCCCCCTCTAAATAGCGTCTTCCTCTCTTTAGTGCCCGATTTTAAAACATTAAAATGTAAACATTTTACATTAAAAGTGGCCTGTTTATAGCACCCCCTCTCTATAGCACCCTATTTCGATGAGTCCCAAGAGGGAGCGCTATAGACAGGTTTAACTGTATTTATATACAAAATCAATTCAAATTGGAGATGTCAACCTTTTTATACACTAATAAATATTACTTATTCCGACAGATGGCGCAAGCCACTTTTAGTTACAAGATCAGGAGATACCTTTTATTAATATTCATTTATCCACCTGATCCCAGTAAAATTTCACGTTCATACTAATTTTTAACTTTTTATAAACGTTTATTATCTTTTTTTCGACGTTCGATGACCCAACATCGCCCTTTTCAAAAAAAAAAAAAAAGGTGAAGAGCTTATTAGAGAAGTATTTTGAAAAGGTCAACAGTGGCTCGCCGCGCACGCGAAACGTCAAAAAGAAAAAAGAACAATACAATTTTTTCTACAAAAAGGTTGGTGAAGTTTTAAACTTGAATTAATCAAAATTACCACCCCTACGGTATTCTCTAAAAATATATATACAAAACTCTCATTTCTACCAAAACAATTTATCCATTAAAGAATCATTTTTTTACCTAAAAGAAAGAGAGCGAACGAGAGAGAGAGAACTTACAAACAAACACAAAACTAGAATACACACAATGAAAAAAAAAGCAATTAAAGAAGTCATAAAAACAAACAAACTTCAACAAAAAACAACAATCTCCTAGAAGATCAATAACTAACTAAAACGCCAAACAAATCAATAACTGTTAAACTAAATAGACACTCTCCATGTAAAAGTTTTATTGCCTCCAATAGTAGAGTCGATGGGTCGATACAGAGAACTGAAGGGTGATTAAAGGAAGGGAGAGGCTCTGACGGATTTACACAATATCGTGCAACCTCGACTGGACGGCAGGCCGGTTGTACGGTTCTTCTTTCAGGAACACTTTCCCTCCCTTCCTACCTACCACGTGATTCGCCCACGTGGTCTCTTCAAGGAATGACGTCACGGCACTCGAGATCTAACGGAGAGATTTTATTGTCCACTTTTTTTTAACAACAAAATAGAGGAGATAATACTACTCATGGAGACAAAACTTGAAAGGAAGTTGTTACCTTTTAGCATTTATATCAGGATTCAGACAATAACTCTGAAAGATATTTGATACACCGTGACCTTTATTGAAGACACACGAGATGACCAAGTGTGAACAGCCTTTGTCTCCTTCAAAAAAAAAAAAAAAAAATAGACGACCGTCGGCATCAAATAATTTCCATAAGTTTTTGTCTATGAGTGTACAATCTTTAATATCTCATAACTTTATATAATGTGTAGATAATATAAATATGACTATGTAACTGGTGTTCTATTAGACACAAGTGTCCCTTGAGGGACCTAGCGCTTTGATGCTGAATTAAATCCACAAATAAAATACCATTTGGGGAAAGTATCAACCAGATAAAATGTTTATTGCATAAACCTTTTTACAATCGGTTCTCAAGCACTCAGGACTTGATGCTTTTCTACAAAAGGATGAGCGGCTGACAACTCTATTTATTTACCAAACAAAACGACTTCCTCCGCCCTCTCCGACGTCACCATCAACATATAAGCTGGGTTATTTTTCTGAGCACAGAAAACAGTAGCAGAGAACGGTCGCCATACTGCCCGATTGACCAGCGCTCCCGGGACTTCCCCTTAGTCCTATCTCACCTTCCCGGGTGCCGCTCTCTAAACCAAGGTAACCATGCTTCTATGTATGTGTTCTTCTTTTGTCTTCAGGATAGTGTGCTCCCACTTCCTGCACATGACTGCGATCACTGCGACGACATCGGCTCCCCATTCTCAACATATATATGAAATATTTATATGTAATTCTACTGTCCTCAAAGCATATATATGTCCATATATAGTTCATATAAATACCAATACCAACCACCTTACAGTGTCGAATATATGATCAGAATCGTTCAACACAATATTTGAGATTTTTTAAAAAGCCGTATGGTAGATTAAACTGGCGAAACTGCTGGAAGGGTTCACCACAGATGAGTCAGGCCCCTCCTAAAAGAAGAAAAATCCTTGCTTAATGGTTTCATCTCCGTACAAAATTCGTCTCCAAATTCAGACACTGAATGATGACTCTCAACTAAGTCCCTTCTTCGACAGACTCCTTTCGCTCCTTATGCACGCCCATACCAGAAATAATTTAACTAATAGATATATGTGTCAATTCTACACAAAAGAGTATGTTGTATAGCAATTTAATATATATACGCCTTGATTGTTTTCATAGGAAGGGATATATGTATATCGAGCGCGACGTTGATCTCTCATTAGCTCTCAATGCTATCTGATTGCAGCGCATGCGCGATGCCACTTCATTTTTTATATTACGCCATATTTTAAATTATATTTAAGAAAGCGATTCTATGAATACAGGTTATTTTATGAACAAAGATTTTTATTAGCAACTTTTTTTTATTATTTGGGAAAAAAATATAAATATTGTGGAAAGAGATAGAGGCGAGTTTGAAACAAACGTAATGATTTCGTGTCAGATATGTATATAAATGTATGTAAATATATGTGCGTGGAAAACAAAAAGTAACAAATTACCCATTCAAAATCTATCGTAAACGATCACGCAGTGTTTTTATTTTCAGATTCTTTGCCCCCTTTGCTCGGATTCGGATCAATGACTTTATTATAAAACAACTTTCGATAAATTAGGGAAGACACCAACCAGCATATCGTGTTTTCAAACTATAGCCTTTATCAGTACAATATCTACTACCATTATATATGATTTTACGATAGGATATACGGAATATTTTAAATTCTGTCAAGGAATTGTTTAAGCTGGTGCTCGAAGCAGTAATGTCTATTCCTTTCAGGAAAGAAAAAAAATCAATGTAATATTGAAGAGAGAGAGAGGATATATTTGCCTATAAAATATAATATATTAATTATTTATCAAAAATATTCTATTCAAAATAGATTATATTAGGATTCTGTATTTTCATTAAAATTGATTTTTAAAAAATAGATCAATATGACAAGTATCTTATCGATATTGTACTATGAAATAATATCTTTTTTTTTTACTCAAATAGTGTACTTTATCGGGAATCTATTCGACCTATAATAAAATAAAAGTTAGGTGCTAGTTAAAAGTGTTTATTTATAGTTAGAATGTCAACAAATCCAACCTGTAGACAGTAATTGGATAAGGTTAAACCTGAAATTAGAAGGTATCGGCTGCTCTGTATTGCTAGATAGAGTACTACGCATGCGCGAATCGATAGCTGTACCAGGTTGTGTCTATTGACCAAAAGAAACCACCATGCCCATGACCAAATGCTTCTGCTTCAATATTCGTGATGGGAGTATTGCATCAGGCGTACTTTGCATGGTAAGTAACACAATTGATATTGATAATTTAGGCTTAGAAATGGCTTAAAGTACGATCGTTTGGCTAGAAAATTACCATTCTCTTTGAATCAATCTAACTATGATGTTACCCAAGATTCCGTTGGTTGAAAACATCGATGTCGTTTGGTAAATATTTGTGTCAAATAGTTTTAATATGTATTTCGTAATTTAAAAAAATTATAATATAAATAAATAATTTTATGATATAATCGTATACTATATCAAAAAATATCAGTTTTAAAATTTTAATGACATTATTTACATAATTCTTTCAAAATATATCTTGATACAAACCATATATTAATATTAATAAGGATCTATATAATTCAAAAAATATTTATCATTGAAATTGTCTTATAATGACATTTAAATCGCATAGGTTTCTGTATAGATTCTGTATGCAAAATCTATAAATTTGTAAATATCAATATTTACACACACGCTATAAATAAATGTATATATCAAAACTATAATTTTTAAAATGTAAACGAATATTATATTTCGTTAAATCCCCATTGATATGCATTAATATGAATTATAGTTTTAAAATGTATGTTTTGATCCTAAAACTATATATTTTCACAATATTTTCTTAATCAAATATTAATATTTTATATTTTTAAACTAATAAAATATAAATTTATTTTCTTAAATATTCTCTTAACATTTTAAAGATAAAATTATAAATCATGCTATTATTTAAAATTAAATAATGTTTTATAGATATAATAAATATATGATTTTTTTTAAAATAACGTTACACCTTTTTATTTCATTTTTAGTAGAAATATTTCAAGTTCTAAATGTAAACACACGTCATATTTATCGATTACCTTATAGAAAAAGAATTCCTCTCGAAAACTTTCAAAATATTTTAAGGTAAATTTATAAAAATAAATTGAATTTGAGGTAATTATATGGTATATAACTTTTTAAATGTCTGCATTCCATGTTATAAATAACTTATTTGTAAAGGTCTGTTGCTATGCGGTATATATTGCAGCAAAATTCTTATATAACAATTTATTCTAATTGGCTTATTTTTAATGCTTTTATAATATATATAGTTACTCACTCTTTGAATTTTTGTGTGTTATTACAAAGTTCCAAATATTAAACATTGTTACAAATAGAATTATATTCCGAAGGTATTACAAGTTCTAGAACGTTTGGTATTATTTTAACAGAGTTGTCGTTTATTATCTCTATTTTCATTTTTTATATTATAATCATTCAGCTAATACCCTACATTTCTCAAAGATATGTTTTATTTGCAACTCGAATTATATTTCAATATTTATATACAATTTTATATTTAGAAAATACTGCTATTTTTTCATAATTTAATCCATCAGAAATGTATTTCATAAAATTGTTATTTATTAATCACTGTTCTTTTTCTTCAATGTTATTGTCGATTGACAAAACTGTCAAAGGAAAAGCATATATTGAATATATATATTTTTAATTTTATAAAAAAGGAAATAGTTCAATATACAATATAATTATCTTCTTTTTTTATTATTGTGAATTTATAACATATTGTAATGTGTTTTTATATAGAAAAAATTATTATGGCAGGTTGTGGACTTATATATACACACAAGCATATACTTATTATAAATATTCACTTCAACCTTTCTTTTTCTTAATTTCCAACTTTTGGGTAACCCACTTTCACCTTTGTGAAGAAAACCAATCCTATATATTTTTTTATATATCTTTCCACTTTATGAAGGTATTGAGAAACGTGTATAGATTCAAAGTTTCGATAATCAACGCGCAGCACTATCTACAACTTTCTTAGTATCTACATAAAGTAGAAGCAAGAGATAAACAATATAGAATTAGTGAAATTGTATTGGGTTCAAGTTGATAAATTAAAATAAAAGCCTCGCCTGATCGTGAAAACTAAAGGCTGCTGAAGGCTTGCGCCATCTATCAGAATAAATATCAACTAATCGTTGATTTTAAATTATTTCTGAATTAGTCAAAAATATCCCTTCTTTATTAATCAAGAAAATATAACTATGTACACGTTTCAGGCTGTTGGCCCTTATGGCCATAAATACACATTCTTTGATGTTTTGGGAAGCCTCAAAGACCAGCTTTTTTGGTCGTTGAGGTACAGCTTGCACCACGATAATGAAGGACAATAACCTGAAACGCGTACATGGTTAGCTTTTCTTGATTAATCAAGTATGGGTATTTAGCCAATTCTGGAATATTCAAAAATTAATGATTAGTTGATATTTATTCCGACAGATGGCGCAAGCCATCAGCAACTTTTAGTTCCACGATCAGGAGATGCCTTTCTCTTAATATAGAATTAGTTTCCTTGACAAGGGTAACGGTGGGTCACCAAACGTTGGAAATAGAGAAGAAGAATAAAGGTTTTGAATAAGAGATTTCAATTAATTTAGAAAAAAATCAATTTTGTACGGAGCCAATTTCTTTTATGTTTAATATATTTTTAACAATTTTAAAAATCAATTTACACTCATAGACACAATTTAAGGAAGTCGTACCATTTAGCATGTATATCGGGATTCAGACAAGAAAGTCTGGAAGATATTTGATACATAGTGACCTTTATTGAATACACACGAGATAACCAAATGTGACAAAACTGCCTCTGTCTTCTTCTTCTCCTTAAAAAAAAAAAAAAAGACAACCGGGGACATCAAAATATGAAGGTTCCTTAAGTTTTGTCCATTTGAGTGTAGTTTACATTTCTTTCGCTAAATGATAAATGCATTATTAAAATATGTGCTTATTGTCATTATATTGAACGTATAATTTATTCCTTCCTTTTCTCTTTTTTTTTAATAAATCAATAAATTAACAAAATTTTCACACTTAACCATCTGTAGCCTTCCTTACAGGAGAGTAAACAGTATAAATATTTATATATATGGACAAAAATTAAATAAGTTTTGTCTTTTAGCATGTATATCGGGATTCAGACAAATAACTCTGAAAGATATTACAGTGACCTTTATTGAAGACTAGCCAAATGACCCGGGCAACGCCCGGGTTTTACCCGATTAAATGTTTTTATTCAAATACTATTCGTTACAATTATAAATTGGCACCGTGGATGTCACTTTTGTGAAACGTCCCGCTCCAAACTTTGTTTCTGAGAAGCGATATTTTTATAGAAAGATGATCTGGCTTTTGTTTTCTGCTCGAATGAATGTTTTTCTGTTAGAATTTTGTTCCTGCGTACAAAAAAATGAACTGGTTTCACCCGTGGTCTCAGCTTTTTGGAATTTTTCCCGATATAATTTTGTATCTGATAATCAAACATGATACAGCAATACTGTCATCATCATTTTCTGACTAAAAAAAAAAAACTATTTTTGCCCAGAACCTGTCAATTTTATTTTTTATTGACTAAAAATCCGATAAATATATTTTCCAGATTTTTCTCTATGTCCTGTCAAAACACGTTTTACATGTACATTAGGTCAGCTGATATTACCTCCCATCTTCACCGCTAGAGGAGCTGCTTGCGAGCGAAAAGGCAAATTTGCAACGCAATTTGCAAATAACTCGAAGAATATTCGGGATAGAGACCTGAAATTTTCACTATAAGTTTTTCCAGATTCTACTCTATATACTGTTAAAATTTCAGTCAGATTAGTTACGTATTGTGGACGTGTATAGCCGACATAGATACCCACATACATACATACACTGACTTTTATATATATAGGGATACACGAGATAACCAAGTGTAAAAAAATTGCCTATGTCCCCTTAAAAAAAAAATTCGACCGGCGACAACAAATACTTTCCACTTCCTTAAGTTTCACCCATGAGTGTATATATACATATTTTTAACTGATTTTTTAGAAATCCTTCAATTTATAATATTTTCTTTTATTAGAACATTTATAATATGATGCACTAGCGCGCCATCTGTTATCAAAATTCAAAACTACTTCAAAGGTGTAAGATTCTTTTTGATATAAAACAATTTCTACTGCCCTTACTGCAATGAAAAAATTAATGAGAGGGCCTGGCTCATCAGTGGTGAACCCTCGGAGCGGTTTCGCCAGTTTAATCTACCATACCGCTGTTATATTGCATTTTTTTAACTTCGTTTTATAGTGATACTGTTGGTAGACTCTTTGAATGGGTATTTTAGAAGAACTATGGACATGTATGTAATTCTACTGTCCTCAAAGCTTATGTCCATAGTTCTTCTAAAATACCCATTCAAAGAGTCTACCAACAGTATCACTATAAAAGGAAGTTCCAAAAATGCAATATAACAGCGGTATGGTAGATTAAACTGGCGAAACCGCTCCGAGGGTTCACCACTGATGAGCCAGGCCCTCTCATTAATTTTTCCATTGCAGTAAGGGCAGTAGAAATTGTTTAATATCAAAAAGAATCTTACGCCTTTAAAGTAGTTTTGAATTTTAATATTTTCTATTTTATATTTAAAAAAAAAATTAAATTGAATTTTAAACTTCACCTCACTCTAATATGTGTATCTAAATGATGCAAAGTTTACACAACAATAACAACAACACTCTCTCTGGTCATATCAAAAAGAACCAAATTTTTAAAGTATATTTGAAGCTTTATATAGTGTGTCCTCAAGAAAGAAATTATATTATAAGGAAGAATGAAGCAGAAGAAAACTAAAATATACATATATCTTAGATAATAAAAAGGCATTTATTGAATTGAATAAAAGATTTTATATAATTACATAAATATTTTATTTAATCCAATATATGCCTTTTTATTATCTAATGATTTAAATATGGATTGCTCTATTTTCAAAATATACGTATAATAACTCCCTATATAAATAAACTATTATTTTAGCTATTTTATCTCACAAATTACAAATATAATAGCTTATATTGGCAAATATTTTAAAAATGTATCTATAAAAGAGTAAAAATAAGCAATCTCGCAAAATAATTTGAAAACGCCTTAGTGTGTCAATAGTCAAAAATCATTATTCTCGCTATACATATTCATAGAATAATTAAGTTTTTTTTTTTAATATATAAAATGAATATGAAAATTTTCTAGTGAGAATTTAATGCATTTTGGAATTAATCCAAAAGATACTTTTTTTATCCTTAAACCTAGCTTTATTAAAAGTTATATAAAAGCTATTTTCTTTATGAAAAATACTCCATGTGCCAGCATAAGGAAGAAGTTATGTAATTGGGAAAAATGTGAAGGTTGGCAGACTTCCAGTTCAGTTTCCAACTTTTCTGGAAGCTCTCTTTTCTGGCATTAGTTAGGCTTAAGGAAACTTCGATTGATGTCTAGACTTCAATGGCATTGTAGAGGTAACTTTAGATTCAACGCTGTTTGCCTTAGATCTCTCACTATTCACTTTATTTCCCATCGTAGAATCTACAGGAATATCTCACGCGTCTTCACGTTTTTAAAAATATCTACGACATATATATATATATTTAAAATAAAGAAGGCATCTCCTGACCACGAGCACATGTGCTTTTTAGATGGCAGAGCGCCATCTAGTGGAGCACATGTGCTCGTGGTCAGGAGATGCCTTTTTTATTTTTAATATCAACACCTGACCCACTTATATTTTATTTTTTATATATATATATTAAAAATTAAAAAGGCATATCCTGACCAGGAGCACATGTGCTTTTCAGAAGGCAGAGCGCCATCTGGTGGAACAGAAATCAACTATTCATTGATTTAGCCTGTTCCCTGATATTTGGCCAACCCAATTTCTTGATAAATCAAGAAAAGCCATCCTCGAACGTGTTTCGCGCTGTTGGCGTTCGTCAGCGTGGAGTAGGCTGTACCACTGCGACCAAAACTACTCCACGCTGACGAGCGCCAACAGCGCGAAGCACGTTCGTGGATGGCTTTTCTTGATTTATCAAGAAATTGGGTTGGCCAAATATCAGGTAACAGGCTAAATCAATGTTTAGTTGATTTCTGTTCCACCAGATGGCGCTCTGATTTCTGAAAAGCACATGTGTTCCTGGTCAGGATATGCCATTTTTATTTTTGATTTCAACATTTGACCTTCAAAATCTAATATAAGTAGTTTTTTAAGATAGGGAAAGAACAGGATCTGTTTACATGTTTGAGGGCACTCACGCACATATGGACTTGAAATACCATTACATTGATTTATCAAATTCTCTATGTCCGACTTTGTGGGGTGTTAGGGTACAGCTTACAATACGTCTTGGAAGGCTAACTTCCCGATATACCGATTGGCCTTTTTTATTTATTTACCAAAAATACGTTTCAAGAGCCATTATTTGTAAATAAAACTATTATATTGTTATTATCCCTAGTACACGTGGTACAGGCCATGATAATCATGGTGGGTAGTTAGCGAAATGTGAAACTACACACTACACATGTGAAAAGCATTTCGACTTTGCACTTACAAATATGCTAGAGAGCCCCGTTTGGTTACTTACACTTACTGGTGAGGTTGGACTTTTGCAAGAATCGGGGGCCATTGGAGCATTTTTTTTTTATAGAAAAAAGTGCCCAATGCGAGATTCGATCCCGGGTCGATCCACATATACATATAAAACTAAATTTTATATGTAAATAAATATAGATGCAAACAAGCACAATAAATATTTTAGTTGCTCAGAAACATAATGGAATTCCCCATTTCTATAGTGTCGCAACCCATCGACCATTTAGGAAATATGCAACAATTGGTTTGCTAAAAGAAATGGTTCTTTTACAGAAGTTGGATTCATTTACACTCATGGACAAAACTTAAGGAAGTTGTACCTTTCAGCATGTATATCGGGATTCAGACAATACACTCATGGACAAAACTTAAGGAAGTTATAACGTTTAAGCATGTATATTTAGATTCAGACAATACACTCATGGAAAAAACTTAAGGAAGTTGAACCTTTCAGCATGTATATCGGGATTTAGACAATACACTCATGGACAAAACTTAAGGAAGTTGAACCTTTCAGCATGTATATCGGGATTCAGACAATACACTCATGGACAAAACTTAAGGAGGTTGTACCTTTTAGCATGTATATCGGGATTCAGACAATACACTCATGGACAAACCTTAAGGAATTTATATCTTTTAGCATGTATATCGGGATTCAGACAATACACTCATGGACAAAACTTAAGGAGGTTGTACCTTTTAGCATGTATATCGGGATTAAGACAATACACTCATGGACAAACCTTAAGGAATTTATATCTTTTAGCATGTATATCGGGATTCAGACAATACACTCATGGACAAAACTTAAGGAAGTTGTACCTTTTAGCATGCATACCGGGATTCAGACAATACACTCATGGACAAAACTTAAGGAAGTTGTACCTTTTAGCATGTATATCGGGATTCAGACAATATACTCATGGACAAAACTTAAGGAAGTTATAACGTTTAGCATGTATATCGGGATTCAGACAATATACTCATGGACAAAACTAAAGGAAGTTATAACGTTTAGCATGTATATCGGGATTCAGACAATATACTCATGGACAAAACTTAAGGAAGTTGTACCTTTTAGCATGCATATCGGGATTCAGACAATATACTCATGGACAAAACCTAAGGAAGTTATAACGTTTAGGATGTATATCGGGATTCAGACAATACACTCATGGACAAAACTTAAGGAAGTTATAACGTTTAGCATGTATATCGGGATTCAGACAATACACTCATGGACAAAACTTAAGGAAGTTATAACGTTTAGCATGTATATCGGGATTCAGACAATACACTCATGGACAAAACTTAAGGAAGTTATAACGTTTAGCATGTATATCGGGATTCAGACAATACACTCATGGACAAAACTTAAGGAGGTTATAACGTTTAGCATGTATATCGGGATTCAGACAATACACTCATGGACAAAACTTAAGGAAGTTATAACGTTTAAGCATGTATATTGGGATTCAGACAATACACTCATGGACAAAACTTAAGGAAGTTGAACCTTTCAGCATGTATATCGGGATTTAGACAATACACTCATGGACAAAACTTAAGGAAGTTATAACGTTTAGCATGTATATCGGGATTCAGACAATACACTCATGGACAAAACTTAAGGAAGTTATAACGTTTAGCATGTATATCGGGATTCAGACAATACACTCATGGACAAAACTTAAGGAGGTTATAACGTTTAGCATGTATATCGGGATTCAGACAATACACTCATGGACAAAACTTAAGTAAGTTATAACGTTTAGCATGTATATCGGGATTCAGACAATACACTCATGGACAAAACTTAAGGAAGTTATAACGTTTAAGCATGTATATTGGGATTCAGACAATACACTCATGGACAAAACTTAAGGAAGTTGAACCTTTCAGCATGTATATCGGGATTTAGACAATACACTCATGGACAAAACTTAAGGAAGTTGAACCTTTCAGCATGTATATCGGGATTCAGACAATACACTCATGGACAAAACTTAAGGAGGTTGTACCTTTTAGCATGTATATCGGGATTCAGACAATACACTCATGGACAAACCTTAAGGAATTTATATCTTTTAGCATGTATATCGGGATTCAGACAATACACTCATGGACAAAACTTAAGGAAGTTGTACCTTTTAGCATGTATATCGGGATTCAGACAATACACTCATGAACAAAACTTAAGGAAGTTGAACCTTTCAGCATGTATATCGGGATTCAGACAATACACTCATGGACAAAACTTAAGGAAGTTGTACCTTTTAGCATGTATACCGGGATTCAGACAATACACTCATGGACAAAACTTAAGGAAGTTGTACCTTTTAGCATGTATACCGGGATTCAGACAATACACTCATGGACAAAACTTAAGGAAGTTGTACCTTTTAGCATATATACCGGGATTCAGACAATACACTCATGGACAAAACTTAAGGAAGTTGTACCTTTTAGCATGTATATCGGGATTCAGACAATACACTCATGTACAAAACTTGAGGAAGTTGTACCTTTTCGCATGTATATCGGGATTCAGACAATACACTCATGGACAAAACTTGAGGAAGTTGTACCATTTAGCATGTATATCGGGATTCAGACAATACACTCATGGACAAAACTCAAGGAAGTTGTACCTTTTAACATGTATATCGGGATTCAGACAATACACTCATGGACAAAACTTGAGGAAGTTAAAACTTTCAGCATGTATATCGGGATTCAGACAATACACTCATGGACAAAACTTAAGGAAGTTGTACCTTTTAGCATGTATATCTGGATTCAGACAATACACTCATGGACAAAACTTAAGGAAGTTTCAGCATGTATATCGGAATTCAGACAATACACTCATGGACAAAACTTAAGGAAGTTGTACCTTTCAGCATGTATATCGGGATTCAGACAATAATTCTGAAAGAAATTACAGTCACCTTTATTGAAGACACACGAGATAACCAAGTATGAACAAATTTGACTCTTTCTAATTCAAAAATAGACGACAGGTGACATCGAGATTTTTCTTAAAAAGGACGACATTGGGTCATCACAAAAAAAAAAAAACGTTGTAATAAACATAGTATTTATTGTTATTTAATCATTAGTAGTTAAAATAATTTACTATAAGAATTGGATATATTGTATTCAGAAACTTCGAAGTAAAAAAAATGGGTGAAATAAAAATGATTCAATTAATATTGAGGTCATATTCAATTTAAAAATATGTAACAAATATGGAAATTTTTTAAATATTTTGAATATCCAGTTAGGTAGAATTGAAATATTGATAAATATAAGTAACAGAAAGAGAGAGAGAGAGATTGAGATTGAAACTAATTTATTACAAAGTCCATATAAGATTATATAAGGTTAAATACAGGATAAATATAAATAAATAAGATTATATATATATAATGATAAATAGTTTTAAAATGCTTAAAGAGAGATAGAGAAAGTATATAACACGACAGTATTTTAAAAAATATTAGACAACTTCTATTAATAATTTTATACAGACGATCTTTTCAAAAATGTGTAATCGATGATGATAATTACTCTGTGATACAAAAAAAAACTCATTTTAATTCCATGGATACAGCGATGTCTTATTTTTCTTTCTTTTTTTTTTAAATTTAAAAATTCCCTTCGATAAATTTTCTATTAAAATATTAATTAGTTTTATTTTTTCCTTAAGTAATATATACACATTTTAATTTTCCATCATATAAAATGATATAAATATTCGCGCTCTTCATTTGTAATCAATAAATTTTAAAAAACAATTTTCACAAAATAAATACTGAATATAAAACTTTTTTTTTTAAACAAAATTCGGCAGGATTACTAAATATGTGTGAATATTTTTTTTAAATGAAATATTAAGAAAACTGAAAATTCCCCAAGTTCTACACAAAACAACAATAAAAAGCTATAAAATATTTTGTATACATTAAACTAAATGATATTATTTCACCACATTTATGCAACTTTTGTTATAAAAGTTTTCTTAACGGAAAATTAAAATGGAGGTAAACCAATTTGAAGGAACTAACTCTTTATTGCTTTTCTGCGAAATTTCTACGTAAGGGCGCTGCCGTTGTGGTTTCGTGTCTTCTGCGGGGAAATTGCAGGGCGCCATCTTGGCACGCTCCCAAATTTCCCATTTAAGCGTTACTCCGGAAATTTCACGAAGGATTTTTATGTAAATATGTTTAAAGGTAATGAGACTAAATTATTATTAGAACAATCAAAGGATTAATTTAATTAGCTTTTTAATTATTTTAAGTGCTAATTATAGAGAGAGAGAGAAATACTAAATATTTTAATAATACTCTTTTTTTATAGTAGCCTCTTGATTATATATTTTAAATTATATTTCCACATATATTAATTTATATTTATAATATTATGTTTGTGGTTTATATGTTTGATATACATACCGTATTATTTCCACAAAATATTTATAATTTAAGAGAAGGTTTTGAAAATAGAGCAATCCATAAATAAATCTTTAAATAAAAAAGCATATATTGGATCAAAATATCATTTATTTGACCAATATTTCAGTTGGCTGAACTCCAACCTTTATTAAGGTATTATTGACACACTTTAAAATGTTATAATACCTTGATAAAGGCTGGCGTTCAGCCAACTGAAATATTGGTAAAATAAATTATAGTTTGATCCAATATATGCCTTTTTAATTAATATTTTAAGAGATGTGTGAATATTAGTTATAGAGGGAGATATTTGAGTTGTTTTAATAATATTTCTATTTTATTTATTTTATTTTACATTTTATAAATCTGAGAAAATATCGAAATTTTAAAAACTATATATCTAAACATTAAAATGTTAAATAAAATTAAACAATCATATTATCTTTATTTTTAATCATCATAACGGTTACATATTGAATATTATATATATTTATATTTAAATATATAAATAATATATAAATATAATAAAAAACATATAGGTAACACAGGCTCCTGGAATGTATATCCAGAGCCTGTCAACTATGCGTTTAATATAAAATAATATTATAAATTAAAAATAAAGAAGGCATCTCCTGACCACGAGCACATGTGCTTTTTAGATGGCAGAGCGCCATCTAGTGGAGCAAGAATAAACTAAACGTTTATTTAGCTTGCTCCGTGATATTTGGCCAACCCAATTTCTTGATAAATCAAGAAAAGCCATCCACGAACGCGTTTCGCGCTGTTGGCGCTCGTCAGTGTGGAGTAGGCAGTAACCACTGCGACCAAAAATATTTTTTGGTCCCAATGGCTTCCCGAGAAATCAAGAAATGGGTATTTAAGGCCAAATTTGCGTAAAGACGCTCAACACATGAGAAAACAATAGAAAAAATAAAAGATAAGTGGGTCAGGTGTCGATATTAAAAATAAAGAAGGCATCTCCTGACCACGAGCACATGTGCTCTTTAGATATATATATATATATGAATAAATTATAATCATATTTTTTATTTTTAACAAGAAATGGGACTATAGAGCTAGAAGAGAAATAAATCGTAAAAAGACATACCAAAGTTTTATATATTTTGTTATAATTAAATTATCAAATGGGGTTTCAAAATTTTATACTGGAAGAAATTAAAATATTTTCAGCTAAAATTTATTTTTAAATGGGTTACTTATGTATACTTTTTATACACATATTTTATATTTTTAATAACAATATATTTTTTAATTAAAATATTTACATTTTCTAATAAAAAACTTAGAACGAAAATATATTACATACAACTCATTCGAATACTTAAAGAAATCAGACGCCAATTAAAATATGGTAGATTAAACTTGGCGAAACCGATGGAAGGTTTCGCCACTGATGATCCAGACCCTCCCAATAATTTTTCAATTTCAGAAAGGACAGTAGAAATTGTTAAAATTTTAAAAGAATCACACACAAAAACCTTTATTAAGACACACCGGTCTTACAGAGGATTCTCCTTGGGGTTACAAGATGGAGAAACCCAAGAAAGTGGGAAATATACAAAGGGGTAAAAATGGAGAAAGATTATATACACATGATAAATATATACAGATTATTATTTGAATAATCCTATGGAAAATAAGAAAAAAAAATTGGAAATATGGATGGAAGAAGTGGAGAGCGAAAAGAGTAAAGAAAACAGGTATTTACATATGGAACATACATATAATGGAACAAGTCAATTTAAGCTCTTCTGCTCACACAGCACAGGTGGACCATGGCTTTTTTCAATAAATCTTTAAGAGATTTTCCAGGAAAATCCGAGTGTTCAGAGATGTAAGGTAAACACCGTATTTTTAAAAGAATCATACGCGTCTATAATAGTTTCGAATTTTCATAACAGATGGCGCGCTAATGCATCATAATTAAAATTTTACTTAAAAAAAAAATTAAAATTGCTTTGTTATCTACACGCAAGCAAGCTTTACTACATTATCCATAATAGAAAGGAATTATGTAAAAGTAATCAGTGAGTAATTAACTCAGTGTTTACTTTGTGTTATCATCATCACAGTATTAGCTAGTATATTGTTATGAAAGTAGTCAACAAAGTTTACGATGATTGAATTCTTGATTTTTTATTGGTCAAATGGTCTTTTTTTACCTTAATGACAGAAATAATGTCTTTATTGTGTCTATGAGTGTATATTTCCTATTTATTATTGTGAATTTGTTTTTTTTAAACCTTGATATCAAAGCATTTTTTTACTGAATAGCTTTTCTCGACTCAATTTCTTATAATTATATGTATGTACCTCTACATACCTATAAACCTATGTCCATAGGTTGTCTAAACAACTCTAAGCTGCCTTCCATAGTAAATACAGGATATATAAGAAAACCAATCCAATACAATAGTATAGCGGTCTGGAGATTAATTTGACGAAACTCCTAAGAGAGTTCACTAATGATGAGCCAAGCCCTCTCATTCAATAACTTATATCAACAAATTTTATCAATATTAATTTATATATATGTTATAATTTGCATAATATCCCAGATGTATACATTTTTTTCGCCAAAATAAGTATGTAAATATGTTAAGCTTGTGTTAAAATGTAAATATGCAAATTGATCCATCTATAAAAACGGTACAAAAATGAACGTGGCAGACATCGAATGGCACGTCGCTGCTCACTTGGCTGGAACTAATTCTTGGGGATTGTAAGCATAACGGTTGCACCTTTCCATTCGATTACGACATATTTACGCAAGTTTGGCCTTAAATACCCATTTCTTGGTTTTTCAGGAAGCCATTGGGACCAAAAAATCTCTTTTGGTCGCAGTGGTTCAGCCTACTCCACGCTGACGAGCGCCAAAAGCGCGAAACGCGTTCGTGGATGGCTTTTCTTGATTTATCAAGAAATTGGGTTGGCCAAATATCAGGGAACAGGCTAAATCAATGTTTAGTTGATTTCTGTTCCACCAGATGGCGCTCTGCCTTCTGTAAAGCACATGTGCTCCTGGTCAGGATATGCCATTTTTAATATTGATTTCAACACCTGATCTTTTTATCTTTTATTTTTTCTTTCGTTTTTTAATATATATCCATATATCTATAAAAATGAAATGCGAAATCGATGTTTGTTATCGCATCACGCAAAATCTACTGACTCAATCATTATGGAATTTCGCATGTAGGTAGCTGAAGATTTCGTTTAACATATAGGCTATTCAAAAAACGAAAAGGTTTAATGTGCTATTTTTAAAAAATGTTAAACCAAAATTCCTTAGTTCAAGCCTTTTACCGCTTGGCGGCGCACTGGTCGCGACGATAAATGAATTTGATTGGTTAATAATTTTACACGTTGTTTGTTTTTAATTTGTAATTTTGTAATTTTACCCGATTAATGTGTCTTTAAAAGGTAAGATTATTTTTATATATTTAAACTCTTTGAAAATAATTTTAATCGATCATTATCAAATAAATACGCCCCCGGAACCTGGGTTAATTAAAACTGTATTGTGAAATTTCGCACGTAGGGAGTTGAGGTTTTGGTTTAACATTTAGGCTAAAAGCACAAAAATTGCATTTCGAAAAACTTTCTTTTCCTTTTTAGAAGGTAGATTTTATTTAATCATTTAGTAATATTTTTTCAATTTAAATTAATTGGAATTATTATTTATTTCGCAGCTTATTCATATATTTTGCTTCGTTTAATTTTAATTAGTGTACATATAACGATCTACATTTTTAAAGATAAGTGTACTTTTTTATCTCATAAGGTATATTATTTTTTTTTATTAAAGTTGTAAAAAGTATATTTATTGAAAAAAGTATGTTTTACAATATAACTTGCTACATATATTTTACTATATGTTTGTTCCATGTAATATGTTTATGCTCTAATAGCATTTATATTGTAGGCAGCAGCTATGAATTTTCAGTAACTGCTTTATTTAAGGGTTGGCTAAACATTTTTTTTTCTGTCATTGGTTTAGGTAGGGTTTATATTTATCTTCTTCACAATATATGACTGCTCATATATATTTATATGGTACAACCATATTTTTATATGAATATATATATATATATATATATATATATATATATATATGCAAATATACTCATTTATATAAATAAATATACAATCAGAGATCGATTGGTGCATAATTTTACGTTATGTTTGTTTCTAGACTAAATTTATTCAAATCGAGATAGCTTTTTTTATGCTTTTAAAAGTAAGTATAATATATTTAACGTTTCATAATACTTTTCAAATTAAAGTCTTTGGAAACAATATTGCTTTTTTTTCTATCCTACAGGTCAACAGTACACTGCAACATGCTATCATAACTCTGGCTTTTTGCATTGATATTTATTTATTGTGAAAGTACTGTTTGCTACCTTAAGCTCTGGAGAAATTATAATGTAGATCCATCCTGTGGAAATCACACCATAGTAAAAAAGAACGCATGTAGCTGGTAGCAAATTTTGTGCCCTTTGTGAAGCTAGCGTTCAAATTTAATTTTTTAGAAAGATATTTCTATTGTTGGCCTTATTTTCACTTGTCCTGACCCATATAGGGTTAATTAATAACTCATTTGACATTTTACCTTTATTTATGGTCTTGGCAATATATATGTAAAGCTTTTTAGGTAAAAAAGAATTGAGGTATATTTTGAAATATAGATAAAAATCACAAGGAAGCAAGACCAAATCCAAATAAATAAATTATGTGTGGTTTCAGTAACAGCATTGTTACCACTTCGGACAAAAGTACTGCATACATTCAGTAATTTTGTCTTTATAAGGTAACAATGCTGTTATTGAAACATCACACATAATTCGTTTATTTTTTATTTGGTCTTGCTTTTTTGGTATTTTTAACATTGCCCTTGACTATTAGAAAATGATGCAAATTTCCTAATTATTTTATGCCATTTTAAAAAGTACATTCTTTTGTAAAAATATCTAATTTCCCACATTTTTCTAAAACTGCCAACAATAACCTAATAAAAAATAATCCAAGTCTGGGTATTTCAGTATTGCAGATATATTACATTTTTAAAAGTTGCTTAACTATCGATGTACATGCCGGATTAGGTGCCCTTAAAAATGTTTAATCTGGCTGTTTCTTCTTGAACTGCCGAGAGTGAAGTGGAGAAAGTGAAATTTTCCGGTTGCGAGGACCATTTCCCTTTATTCACACTAATCATTAGATTTTTTTTTTTTTTTTCATTTTTTAGATACCAAAGCCCAGTTTGGTTACTTGCACTCACTGGAGGGGTTTGACTTTTTCAAGAATCAGGGGCCATTGGGGCAATTTTTTTTTTTCAGAACAAATTCCCCAAAACTGGATTCGATGATCCCGGGTCGTGGTTTTTAAAAATCAACAGTTTAGACCACTCCTCCAAAAATGCGCTCTATTCATTAGATGTGTTTGTGAAATTGATCTTATATTTCAGATTATTTTTACCAGAATTTTTAATTTTGATGTTTGCAGTTTATCTCCATTGTGCTGAAAGAAAATTCTTTACTTTAAGTTTTAAAACAGTTGGGGGCTCTATTCATTCAAGAGTCAACCCCCACTCGAACAATACCCGGGCGAAGCCGGGTCCATATATCTATATAGGCTCAATTTATTGAGCAGTTTTTTCAACCAAATTAGACTTTTTTTTTTAGGCCTTCTTCCATTGTCTTTTTTTTTTTTTGTTTTGCTGTCATTTGTTTAGGTAGTATTTAGATTTATCTGCTTCATAATATGTAGCTGCTCATATATATCTATGTATGTTCTACTCATATTTATTGTGCATATTTTTTCTGCGATTTATACTTTTTTTTTACGTCTTCTTCCATTTGCTTTTTTTTAATCAGTTGTTTTACGTTTTCACTGAGTTTTATGCATTTTTCCCCTCCTTTCAGATTATTTCTATGCTTTTTTTTATTTTGGCCTTAGTCATGAGTCGCGCTTATTTTAATACACTATTTTTGAATTTTTTTCTTCAATCTCAGTCCTTGATGTTTTACATTTTTCGGTTATCCTTATTTTTATTTTTACTAATGCTTTGTGTTTGTAGGTATGCCAAGCCATAGGAGAAGCAATCTTTCTCAGCGTTCCAATAGCTCTAGGGTTCAGCATGCTTCAGGGTCAAACATTGCAAGTAGTTGGTGTGCATCTTGAGTCTCCCTGTTTCTCGCATGGGCAACTCTATGTAGCATGCTCCCGTGTTTCCAGCCCTACACATTTATTTGTCTTTAGTTCTACTTTTAGCAAGACAAGCAATATTGTTTATCAGGGGGCTTTGATATAGATTTTGACAATTTTGAAAGAGATTTCTTCGAATAATGATTTTGGGAAGCTTGACTTTTGTAACTACATAATTTGTGAATAATTTGTTATCATTATTGCTCTACTGTAGTTTCATCAATAAAGCTTTTTTTACTTTATTTTATTTTAATTTTTCACATTTAATTCATTTACATAACTCTATTCTTGAAAATTGTTTTTTATTTTTTTTTTTTATGGTATCAACATTTCTGGTTCAATTAAGGTTTTTGTTAGCCTGCAACACACCTTATCATAGCTCATTGCATTTATCAGGATAACTTTGCTGTTTTGATTTTTACACCATTAGTATTTTCATGCCTCTATAATATTATATTTGTTTGCAGAATTTTATAGACAATTTGGTTTGGGTTATATACATTAAGAATTTGTAAAAATATAAAGTCAAAGTTTTACAACAAAAAAAAAAATTTTGGAGCACCATTTCTCTCCCATTTAATTTAATGATGCTTCATTTATGATTTTTAGAATTGCATTATTTTTATGCATATTATTTTTAAAATTTGTGTTAGCAAGACATGGAATATTGTTAAGTTAATGTAATATTAACATAAACTTTACCAACCCGTGAAGCGTTAGCTCCAGTCTTTTACATGCTGTTTGTTTTTAGACTAAATTAATACACATCAAGTTAGCATTTTTTCATGCTTCAAAAGTTAAGATTATATTTTTAACGTTTCATAATACTTTTAAAATTAAAGCCGGAAATAATATTGCTTTTTCCCATCCTGCAGGTCTACATTACACTGCAACAGCTATCATAACTCTGGCTTTTGGCATTGATATTTATATAATGTGAAAGTACTATTTGCTACCTTAAGCTCTGGAGAGATTATAATGTGTCTACAGATCCATCATGTGGAAATCACACCATAGTGAAAATGCATTTAGCTGGTAGCAATGTATCACGTTTGTAGACATGTGGGGCGCTTACAGTAAAAGCAGTCGCTACCTACCCACCATGGTTATCATGGCCTGTACCACGCGTACTAGGGATAATTTAAAAAAAAGGAAGCAAGACCGAATACAAATAATTACTTTATGTGTGGTTTCAGTTACATTTTGGCTATCTTCAGACAAAGGTACTGAATACATTCAGTAATTTTGTCTTTATATGGCAACAATGCTGTTACTGAAACATCACACATATATATATTTTTTTTATTTGGTCTTGCTTTTTTGGTATTTTTAAAATTGCCCTTGACTATTAGAAAATTATGCAAATTTCCTTTTTATTTTATATACCATTTTAAAAAGTGTATTCTTTTGTTAAAATATCCAATTTCCCACACTTTTCTAAAACTGCAACAATAAATAATACAAAATTCTTCCGAGTTAAGGTAATTCGATATTGCAGAAATATATTACATTTATAAAAGTTGCTTAACTATTTAGATATGTAAATGCCGGATTAGGTGCCCTTTAAAATGTTTGCTCTGGCTGTTTCTTCTTGGACAGCCGAGAGTGAAGTGGACAAAGTGAAATTTTCAGGTTGTGCCGACCATTTTCCTTTATTCAAACTAATCATTAGCTCTTTTTTTTTTTTTTTAAATAAAAGCCCAGTTTGGTTACTTGCACTCACTGGAGGGGTTGGACTTTTTCAAGATTCAGGGGCCATTGGGGCAATTTTTTTTTTCAGAACAAAGTGTCTAAATCTGCATTCAATGATCCCGGGTCATGGTTTTTAAAAATTAACAGTTTAGACCACTCCTCCAAACAGCACTCTATTCATTAGATGTGTTTGTGAAATTGATCCTATATTTCAGATTTTTTCACACGCATTTTCGATATTGCTGTTTGCAATTTATCTCCATTTTGCTGAAAGAAAATTCATTACATTGAGTTTACAAACAGTTGGGGCCTGTATTCATTCATGAGTAAACCTCGCTCGAACACTACACAGGCGAAGCCGGGTCCAGTCGGGTAAAACCCGGGCGTTGCCCGGGCCACTCGGCTAGTATATATATATATATATATATTTTTTTTTTTTTGAAAATAGAGCAATCCATAGATAAATCTTTAATTAAAAAGGCATATATTGGATAAAATATTGGTAAAATAAATGATATTTTGATCCAATATATGCCTTTTTAATTAAATATATATAAATTTATTTACAAATTTAATTTATAGATTGTAATTAAAGTTTTAAAAAATAATACTTTGCTATAATATTGTGGCGAAGAAAAAATTTATTATTTAATTTAATATTATTCAATGAAAATATTCAACAGAATATAAATATATATATATTACTCTTTAATTAAAAAGGCATATATTGGATCAAATATCATTTATTTTACCAATATTTCAGTTGGCTGAACACCAACCTTTATCAAGGTATTATAACATTTTAAAGTGTGTCAACAACAAACTCAGCGCCACATAACGTCAACAGCATTAAGTTTTTAAAATATTTTGTTATATTCAAATGGGGAGAAAAATGTTAAAATGTTATAACACCTTGATAAAGGTTGGCGTTCAGCCAACTGAAATATTGGTAAAATAAATGATATTTTGATCCAATATATGTCTTTTTAATTAAAGATTTAATTATGGATGGCTCTATATTCAAAAATATATTACTCTGTATTTGTAAAATCATCCTTAAAATATTTCTTTGCTTGCTTGTTCAAGATTCCCTAGCTGTAGATAGTTGGGTTGAAGTTTGTTGATAATTGTCGACATGCTGACGTTATCAATAAATACTTTCACATCTCCAGATATACAAAGAATTTATTTCTACGCTACAATATATCAATCTAGTTTCTATTTATTCTTGAAAAGCAATTTTGTGAATTTGGCTGGTAGTTGAAAGTTTTTGAAAGTTGAATGAAACAGGACCTCCCCCCAATAATGAATCCATTTACACTTAGAATAACTATAATCTTGCGTATTGTTCCCACTAAGAATTTCTACCAACCAGCGAGTGCAAGTAACCAAACGGAGCTCTGGCACATTTGTAAATACAAAGTCGAACTGCTTTTCACATATGTAGAAGACATGTGGTGCACTTACCGTAAAAACAGTAGCATACTTCTACCCACAATGATTATCATGGCTTGTACCACGTATAATAAGGATAAGCAAAAAATAATAATTTCTACTTTATCACAAGATATTTGTAGTTCTTCAAATTAAAGATACTTCGACCAGTAAATCTTTTTTATTGTCTCGACGTTTCGACAAAAATCTGACGAAGACAAAAGATGTTTGTCAAAAGGTCGAGATAATAAAAAAGATTTATTGACCAAAGTA
>CP092865.1:7385350-7397507 GCA_030710605.1 Cordylochernes scorpioides
TCTTTAATTTGAAGAACTATGAATGCCGGCCAGGCAGCCTCTAAGATATATGTAAATAGAAAGAGATCAAGTATATGCAATTTAGTTATTTACCGACGTGTAGTACAATTACAGTATGTAACTTACCCACCTTGATCTTCACTTCCAAGAAGTACTAACTGTGAAAACCTTGAAATCACCATGGAAATTTTATTTTAATTTAAAACGTAAAGTTACAGCATAATTAGTAATATATTCTAATTATTTTTTTAAGCTTTCGAATATCCCCTCTTTTTCAACATTTTGGAACTTAAAATACTTGTACTAATATAAATAAAAACTTTATATGAATATGATTATATAGTTTGTTTTTTATATAAAGATATGGAATCATAAATTATTATATTCTTATTTTCCATAGGATCATTCAAATAATAATCTGTATATATTTACCATGTGTATATAATCTTTCTCCATTTTTACCCCTTTGTATATTTCCCACTTTCATAGGTTTCTCCGTCTTGTAACCCCAAGGAGAATCCTCTATAAGACCTGTGTGTCTTAATAAAGGTTTTGTGTTTTTTTGTGTTTGTGAATTATAGATTATTAAATAGAAATACTAGGAGCGCCATCTATATCTAAAATTAGGAACTATTTAGAGCGATATTTTTATAGAGGACTAGACGGGTGACCCGGGCTTCGCCCCGGGATTGACCCGTGTGCATATCTACCCGAGTGATATATATTTAGATAAGATTTTTTTATAATTGTTTGTTATTAGCATTATCTATTTGTTTGCATCAGCATAATTTAATCTAATCTTTGATAGAGGGCGCTGTTCGTGAGCTAAGTAGAATAATTTGAATATATAGTTTTAATAATTGATTTATATATTTTTTAAAATAGCCTATCGTCTTGCCCGTATTTTTTTTACCTATGTATGGAAATTTTGGTTTGAATTAGTGAACTACTGCGAATTTGTATACCGGACATACAAACAAACAAACATACAAACATTGATTTTTATATATATAGATGTGTGGAAACATTCAACGCTATTGCCTTTTTCAATATAAAAGAGAATTTGTACAAATATTAAACTGAATATGTAAAAAAGAATTAAGAAAGCTTTCGGATATTATTAACCCTTCTACAGGAGTATATGATAAAATGAATTTCAATCTTTGATTATTGTCTATTTTTAATAATCAACGATTATTTTATATTTATTCCGATAGATGGTGCAAACCATCAACAACTTTTCAGTTAAACGATCAGATAATTTATTTTTTTTTGCTTATTCCTAGTACACGTGGTACAGGCCATGATAATCATGGTGGGTAGTTAGCGACTGCTTTTTACTGTAAGCCCACCACATGTCTATACATGTGAAAAGCATTCGACTTTGCACTTACAAATGTGCCAGAGCCCCGTTTGGTTACTTGCACTCGCTGGTGGGGTTGGACTTTTGCAAGAATTGGGGGGCCATTGAAGCATTTTTTTTTTAAACAGAAAAAAGTGTCCAATGCGGGAATCGAACCCGAGTCGTAGTGGTCGAAAACCAACCGGTTTAACCAGCCTTCCACCGACCCACCCATCAGATAATATGATTCTTTTAAATTATTTTTTTTTTCCACCTGTTCCTTATAATTTCTATATAAATAAGACGAAATCATGCATATAATATTTGGTTGTTTTTACTTAGAGAAACAGAGAAGGGGAATTCTTGGGTGATTTATCCTTGTCTCAATCCGATAGTCAACAAATATATAACTGGATGAATGCAATGATGTTTGATCAAGGTCTTTGGTTTATATAAATTCTACAAGACTGAGTGTCAACGTTCGGAGGAGATTAATAGAATCGCCGAAAGTCGTGGTCCATTTGGATGAGAAAAGCGAAGACATATCATAAAATGCAAATATTTAGGTGAAGAAAGATTTTAAAAAACTCTTTAAAACACCTTCTAGAGATTTAGCAACCCACTGAAGACGCTTAGAACTATTTCAGAAAAGAAAAATATAGCAATAGAACTCTATAATTTCTACAGATCAATTGTAAATAGATTGACACACAAAAGAGGTAGTCAGGAAAGTTTTAGAACAGATATGTAAATAAATCCCTTTTCAAACAAAGGCTCACGTGCACATGGGGAAAGGGAGGAAAAATTACTGTGTTATTTTGTTGTTGTATGGCGAATCCATAGAGGGCAATGGACCCTAATAAAAGCCTTTTTATTGTTGTTGTTGTTGTTGAGTAAAGCAAATATTAGAACGCGGCTGATTCCACACTCGTCTTTTCAGTGATATGCTAACCATGACGTATGCACGAAGGAACGTGTGGCCACTAGATATGAGGTCGGAGCTGGAGGCTGTTGTTGGGTTCTGTGCTGTAAGGAGTATAGGAACTCCATCTATGCTTCCTTTCTTCCTGTGGTGAATCTGTATAAGACCGATGGTTTTAATTAATCTGTGTATATAATTTCTTTTTTTGTACTAAAAAATGAAGAGTTACAAACTAAATATAGCTCGTGTATATACTGTAGATGGACACACATGGGGTAACGGCGATGTATGTGACAGCTGGTGTCAGCCCTGGATATAGTCTCCGTCATGGTGGGGCTCACCGATCTCTACAAATACACCTCTACAGTACAAAGGAGTACAAAGGGTATGGTGTACGTAGATGCTACCAGTAAGTATAGCTCTACAACATCTCTACAACACATTTGTTCTTATTGTAAAAGATTGGTAATATGTTTGACTCATCAAGGGTGAACCATCCCAGCGGTTTCGGCATTTTAATCTACCATAAAACGTAATAATTATTAAGAAAAAAAGACATCTCCTGATCGTGCAACCAAAGGTTGCTGATGGCTTGCGCCATCTATCGGAATAATAACAACTAATCGTTGATTTTTTTTATTATTCCATAATTGGCCAAATACCGTTTTTGGATTAATCAAGAAAAGCTAACGGCGTTTCGAGCTGTTGGCCTTTGTCAGGGTGATGCAAGCTGTACATCAACGACCGAAAAAACTGGTATTTGGAGCATCTTGAAAAACCATGAAACTTGTATTTGGAACGGAAATAGTAATTAATATCTAGTGTGTATTTAAAACTATTATTATTATTATTATCCCTAGCACACGTGTGTTGGCTTCCGTAGGCGTCTCTTACTAGGAAAAAGAAAGAAGGGATTCCATTTAGTTATAAACTAATACATGCATTTATTTAAGTAGCGACCCGCTCCAACACAATAGTTACAAAAGAAGCAAGCGAGTGGGGGGGAACACAAAAAAAACAAAGTCCGCAGCGTAGTGGTGGCGTGACGTCAGCGTCGGTGTATCCCCTTTTTTCTGGGGAGCTCGGCTTCCATATTCTGTTTATTATATTCCGTTTGTCTGCGTCTCTCTGGTCGGGATGGCGCCTACACATGGTACAGGCCATGAAAATCATTGTGGATAGAAGTTGGCGACTGCTTTTACTGTAAGTACACCACATGTCTACACATGTGGAAAGTAGATCGACCCTTGCACTTACAAATATGCCAGAGCCCCGTTTGGTTACTTGCACTTACTGGTAGGGTTGGACTTTTTCAGAAATCGAAGGCCATTTTAATTTCATTCTTGTAATGAAGAAGGACACTCTCTTATCCTTGGGGGAAGAAATCGCTCTAAAAGCCCAAAGAACCAAATATATTTAGTCAACAGCATAGACAGAAGAAATCACTGACAAACCACTTCTGTATCAAACCCTGCTGAGAATACTATATAAACAGATAAATTGGAGAATATTTGTCCATATGGTTATCAAAAGTCGAACTCAATTTGAAATACACTAACAACAAATGTTTCTGATATTAAAATTACAAATATATTCTCACAATGAGTATCTTTTTTATTTAAAACAACGCGAACTTTCAAGCGTTAATCGCTCTTTAACAGGTTTACTATAATATCGACTTTATCCCACCAGAAGTATTTACAAGTATTAACGCTTGAAAGCTAGCGTTTTTTAAATAAAAAAAGATACTCATTGTGAGAATATATTTGTAATTTTAATACTTTTTTTTCACAATTTTATCATGAATGAATGTTCTGGTAGATTAAACTGGCGAAACTGCAGCGAGGGTTCTCCACTGATGAATCAGACCCTTCTAATATGGCGTGAGTTAGTTACTAAACGTTTTTACTGTTTTTGTTGAAAAAATAGTCAGAAAAGTAAAATCCTTATCAATATTTATAAAATAATACACCAATACCTCGCTTTTGCGTCGTTTCGTTTTGCGTTTTTTCGTAATTGCGTTGTTTTGGATTCGAGTCTTTAATTTCTTTTTTTGATTTTTTTTCCTAAAATATGGCAACACCTTTGTTTTTGATTGCGCCATGCCATCGAAAGTTTATTTTCACTTTGCGTCGTTTCAATTTGCGTCGTGTTTTTTTTTTTTTTTGGAACGTAACCCCGACGCAAAGCGAGGTAGGGGTGAAATTAAAACAGCTTCCAAGGGAGAATTTCTCGCTTTATTTACATATTCTGCTCAAGCTTTCGGGTTTTACAAACCATCCTTCTACAGGGGTATATGATCAAATTAATCTTAAATAAGAAAAACTTCGGACATAAAAAGATCTTATAATATATTTACTGACCGAATTGTCTTTTATTCAGGAAATATAAATACCGGCCAGAGACAACCTCTATCTTGTCACGTGGAAAATCAGGAAAGACAAACTTCAAAATGACGCAGCAATTTATTTATGGCCTTAGCACCAATTAAAATTGATACAAGTGAAGTAATGAAGGAAAGGGAAAGAGTTTACGTAAAGTAATAAAATATATAAACATCAAAATTAATATTCTGTTAATAAAATAATGAATACTTTGTTATATATACTATATGCAATATATTTAAATATATTTGAATGAAATTCTACTGTCCTATAAGCTTATGTCCATAGTTTTCTTGAAAACCATTTCTGAGATTCCATCCTTCAGTGCTGCGTATATAAGCAGAATCGTCCAATACAGTATTAGATCTCTAAGAAGCGGTCTGGTGGATTAAATTGGCGAAACCGCTGGGAGGGTTCACCACTGATGAGCCAAGCCCTCCCAATATATTTTTTCATCGCAGTAAGGGCAGTAGAAGTTTGTATTATGTATAAAAGAAACATTCGTGCTTTTAAATCCTTTCATTTTATATTTAAATATATATATATATATATATTACTTATCATTTTAGTCTAAATTAGACAAGATCTTAGAGGTCGTGCTCATAAAGAAGTTCAAGAACTCTTCTTGGTTCTCTGTACAGAGATCCTTTGTCCTTTCCAATACAATTTAGTATATGTTGGGGAGTAGCCTCTTCGGTTTTGCACCTAGTGCACATGGGGAAGTTTTTGACTCCCTCTTTATAGACTAGAGGGCGCAGAAATAAAAATATAAACAGTAGCGTTTCTTTATTCGTGCAAAGTACAAGCTTTCGGATCTTTATAATCCTTCCATAGACATAGCTGTAGGTTGAAAGAATGAAGAGATGTGTAAATATACAATATTATTTACATATATAATTAATTGTTTTCTTTTCATATTTACATATATTCTATATATAGTATATTTTTATATTATATTGTGGTGGTTCGTCTGGTTTTGAAGAAATGATTCAATTATTCATTCCATTTTAATTAACTACAGATATAATATAAAAATAAATATCAATGTTAATTATTAGTGATTATTAACGTTACAAATTTAAATCTAGTAAAGAAGAGTTTTAAAAGGTTTGATGAAAATGGGAGGATGAAAATGGCCGTTCTCTGGTGGAGGCGTCAAAACAATGGTTTCCTCCCCCGTGCTTACCACGTCACTACCGCCGCGCATGCGCCGACTTAGCGTACCCGGCCGCCGAGGTGGTGGCGGTTGAAAGGGCTGTTCAAAATGGGTCAAAACACCGTCACAATATATACATACTAGACGGGTGACCCGGGATTGACCCGTGTGCATATCTACCCGAGTGATATATATTTAGATAAGATTTTTTTTTTATAATTGTTTGTTATTAGCATTATCTATTTGTTTGCATCAGCATAATTTAGTCTAATCTTTGATAGAGGGCACTGTTCGTGAGCTAAGTAGACTAATTTGAATATATAGTTTTAATAATTGATTTATATATTTTTTAAAATAGCCTATCGTCTTCCCCGTATTTTTTTTTTTTTTACCTATGTATGGAAATTTTGGTTTGAATTAGTGAACTACTGCGAATTTGTATACCGGACATACGAACAAACAAACATACAAACATTCATTTATATATATAGATATACATATTATATAATCTAAAAATTCGAATATTTCTATATTTTTAAAAAATATATATTTTATTTTATTCATTGATAATTTTACTTTTGTTATCATCGTTTTTAGAAAGACTTCCAGTTTTTTTTTTTTTTTGCTTATTCCTAGTACACGTGGTACAGGCCATGATAATCATGGTGGGTAGTTAGCGACTGCTTTTTTACTGTAAGCGCACAACATGTCTACACATGTGAAAGCAGTTCGACTTTGCACTTACAAATATGCCAGAGCCCCGTTTGATTACTTGCACTCGCTGGTGGGGTTGGACTTTGCAAGAATCGGGGAGCCATTGGAGCATTTTTTAATATATATTTTTTTTTAACAGAAAAAAGTGTCCAATGCGGGAATCGAATGCGTAGTTAACATATCTGTTTTGTTTCTTTATAAATCAGGATGCAGAGATGAACAATTATTTATATTTATTTTAAGAGAGGGAATTTCCTAACTTATGGCTTATTTATCATTTATTTATTTACAGCCTAACTCGAGCTGTTTCTATCTCAAACATAAACAAACATGATGATAATTACTCTTTCATTTAAATTCTCTGAATATTTACAATTACATCACATCTCCCCTCCTAGAGATTAGCTCTAGTCATCTCCAAAATGTCTGGGCGGACGAACTGTTCTTCCTGAGCGAGTCCTATAAAGTGCTTCTTTAGGAGATGTTGATGAATCGGTCACATCCGTAGGAGCATTTGAAGTGTGTGTGTTGGCTTCTGGGTAATTTATATATGGCTCTTCGTCTGGCTCGAAGTGTGGAGACCCTGGAGACCTCTGACCAGTAGGAAGTAGATGGAAGCGATTTCTTCTAACTCTTCCTCTCGGTGTATCAACCATATATGATCTAGGAGTATCTGCTTTGGAAATGATGACTCCGGGAGTTTTAAGGTCCGTCAGCCAAACTCGATCATTTACATCCAATGGAGGCAGTTCTCGTACTCCTTTTGCTCGATCAAAGTAGTATTTTTGTTTTTCCCTTTGAATAACTTCTTGATTTTTCAAATTCTTTAGATTGGGTGGTTGGTGTTGTTTCGTTGGTGTTGGAATGGTGGTGCGAACCCGCCGTCCCATGCTAAGTTCTGCTGGGCTGAAGCCATTTGCAAGTGGTGTAGCTCGATATGCCAGCAAAGCCAGATAGGGATCTTTTGACTTGCCAATTCTTTCTTTAACAATTTTTACAAAAGATTCTATGAAGCCGTTACTCTGCGGGTATCTTAGACTGGAGGTGACATGAGTAAATCCGTAATCTTGGGCAAATTCTTTAAATAGTGATCCGAACTGGGGGCCATTGTCACTCCGCACCTCCAAAGGAATTCCGTGCCTTGCAAAGATGGACTTACAGTGGACTATTACAGAAGCTGATGTCATGTCCTCTAATCTTGCAATTTCTGGGTATCTTGAATAATAGTCAGTTATTAACAAATAGTTTTGGCCCTTTAGTGTAAAGAGGTCAACCCCAACTTTCTCCCAAGGACAACTTGGAAGCTCTGAGGGTAACAGTGGCTGATGTCGATTTGTTCTTTCCTCAATACACATAGGACATGTTCGGACCATCTCCTCAATTTCGCTTGTGATCCGGGGCCACCAGACGGATCCTTTGGCCCTTTCCCGACATTTCGCTATCCCAAGGTGTCCTTCATGGATTCTTTGGAGCAACCCTTTCCTGATATTCTCTGGGATAACGTATCTTGACCCTTTCAGGAGAATACCATTCTCAACGGAGAAATCATCCTTTGCTGGCCAATATTGACTTTCGGACATGGAGACATTTGTTCTCTCCGGCCATCCTTCCAGGGTGTATTTAATAATATTTTGTATAATCTGGTCTTTGTCTTGACTTTCTTTTATTTCCTTTACTCGGACATCAGATATGGGCATAAATGAGACAACCTGTTGAACGTAGGCACATAACTCCTCCTCCAATTCCTGAGTCCCGACTTTCATCCTAAGTGATCTAGATAGCGCATCCGCCACTATCAAGTTCTTTCCTGGCGTATGTACGATCTTATACGAATATCTCATAATCCGTAGTCTCAATCTCTGAATCCTAGGTGTGAGATCATCGATGTTTTTGGAAGTAAAGATCGGTACTAGTGGTTTGTGGTCGGTTTCAAGAGTGATCACCAGGCCTTGGATGTATTGCTTGAATTTCTCACAAGCCCAGGTGATAGCCAGCGCCTCTTTTTCGATTTGAGCATAACGCTTTTCTGCTTCAGAGAGCGTTCTAGAAGCATATGCGATGACTTGTCTCAGTCCATCTTTCGTTTGCCAAATTACTGCGCCTAGCCCAAAAGATGAAGCATCGGCTGATACTGTGATAGGCAAAGAAGGATCATACAAGGCTAGCCCTTGCGCAGAAGTAAGACTTTTCTTTATTTTGTCAAATGCCCGATCTTGATCATCTTCCCAAATCCATTCTTCTTTCTTTGACAGTAACTTGTTCAATGGATGCGATATCTCCGCTAAGTTGGGGACAAACCTAGCTGAAAAATTTACCATTCCTAAAAATTGTTTTAGTTCCTTGACAGATCTCGGTTTGGGAAACTCCAGTATAGCTCGTTTTCTTTTGGGGTCTACTTGAATCCCGCTAGGATCAATTTGATGACCTAAAAACTTAATAGTTGTAACTGCAAATTTGCATTTATCCTTGTTCAAGGTAAGGCCCGATTTAGAAAGTCTTGTTAATACTGTTTCGAGTCTTTTATCATGTTCTTCTTGGCATGAACCATAAACCAATATATCATCCATATGGCATAGAGTTCCTTCCAGTCCTTCCAATATTTGACCCATTCTTTTCTGAAAAATTTCCGGAGCGGAAGAGATACCGAAAGGTAACCTCTTAAACCGAAATCTCCCAAATGGAGAGATAAATGTGGTAAGTGCTGACGACTCTGAAGACAGTGGTATTTGAATCCACTATTGGCATCCAACTTTGTGAATAATTTAGCTCCTTTCAACTGGGCTAGCGTATGTTCTACCACCGGGATCGGGTGTATTTCCCTTAGAATATTTTGATTGAGTATCGAGAGATCGACACATATTCTTAATTTTCCCGAAGGTTTTGCAACGAGAACCATGGGCGAACACCATTCAGAAGAATCCTCAACTTTTTCAATTACGCCATTTGATGTCATTCTCTCCAGTTCCATTTAAAGTTCTTTCATTAGAGGTATAGGTACTCTTCTTGGTGTATATATCGAATAAGGTTTTGCCCCTTCTTTCAACTTTATTTCGTACGGAATATCTATTTTTCCCAGTCCAGTAAATAACTTAGGAAATTTGAGCATTGG
Source organism: Cordylochernes scorpioides (assembly GCA_030710605.1). Taxonomy (NCBI): domain Eukaryota; kingdom Metazoa; phylum Arthropoda; class Arachnida; order Pseudoscorpiones; family Chernetidae; genus Cordylochernes; species Cordylochernes scorpioides. Next base: position 7,394,978 of record CP092865.1, read on the forward strand.
GTCTAGCTTGGTAGGAGCATGATCTTCGACAATATTTATCCTCCTAACGAGACCTAGGATCTCGCTAGCCCTACAGCTTAGTAAAGGTCGGGCAACCCCTTTAACGATGTAGATGCTCTCTTCGCACTTCTGCCTTTTTGATTCCAAAAAAGCCTGGAACATTCCATTTACCTCTATCTTCTTGGAAACAGCAAAAAGATTCTTATCGGCCTTCTCCGTCTTAAGGTATCCAAAATGTTGAAAGTAAATCTCTTCTGGCATAACCGAAACCTCTGCTCCTGTATCGATTTTAAATTTTATTGGCTGGTCATTCACCTTTATCACTTCACACCACTTATCTTCCGCATTCTCCTGCTTTCCCACTATTCCAATGAATGCATTATTTTGGGAGCTTGATACTTCTTGTATGGTTTTAGTGTGACAAACCTTGGCAAAATGACCTTTCTTTCTGCACTTGTTGCAAATAGCATCCTTAGCAGGACATTGTTCTTTCGAATGTCCTTGGTAATATCCACATCGGAAACATTTACGTTTCTCATTAGAAGACCATCCTTGATGATTCTTTGGAAAATTAGAATTGTACGTTTTTGTACCTTTCATTCTTGTTTTCTGAAAAATTGTGCCATTTCTCCCTCCTTTCTTGTCTATTGCATCCACGTTCCGATTTTCAGTGTCTTGTCTAATTTCTTTTTGTTGATTTTTCACACTTTCTGATTGGCGCACTATCTGGATTGCCTTCTCCAAGGTTAGTTCCGATTCCAACCGTAATTTCTCAGAAAGATTAAAGTTTTTCACTCCAACTACTAACCGATCCCTGATCATATCTTCTTTTAAGATACCATAGTTGCAGTTCTCTGCCAGGACGTAGAGATTGGTTATAAATTCCTCTACAGGCTCACTCTCCCCTTGACTTCTTCTATTAAATTTTGCTCTTTCATCTATAACGTTTCTTTTTCCTATAAAATAGTTTTGGAATTTGGACACTACAAGTTTATAGTCATTATTTTGTGCTTCACCTAAATTAAATAAAATCAAAATTTCTTCTGCCTTATCGCCCATAATGTAAACCAGAGCATTTACTTGTTCATTCTCACTTTTCTCTGAAAGTCCTGAAGCGATTCTATATCTTTGAAATCTTTTGAACCATATCGGCCATTCATTAGGTTTACCAAAATTAAACCCTTCTGGAGCAGCAATTTGCATATAATTAGCCTTTTTTTTTTCTTAAAAAAATAATTTACTTATATTTCAACTTATAATTTTAAAAAATAATTGCTTTTACGCTTTCTTTTCCACGCGGTTAGGCTTAGCTTAGCTCGTTATAAAATTTACTTACAGCTTTAGGCTTCTTTTCCTTTTACCGCTGCCACCATGTTTTGTTTCTTTATAAATCAGGATGCAGAGATGAACAATTATTTATATTTATTTAAACAGCTCGAGCTGTTTCTATCTCAAACATAAACAAACATGATGATAATTACTCTTTCATTTAAATTCTCTGAATATTTACAATTACATCACAATATCTATCCTTTTAAATAACTAATATAGGATTAACTTTATAAATTCTATATAATGGGAAAATAACTAATGTGTAATATTTCCTCAAGTACTGCACTTCTGCACCTCAACCCTTTATCTTATCGATACTTTGTCTTATCAACCCTGTATCTAACAACAACAATTCAAAATTTTCATAACATATATATACTGTATATTTATATATCCTCATTCTCTCAACTTATAGCTATGTCTGTAGAAAGATTATAAAGATCCGAAAGCTTGTACTTTGCACAAATAAAGAAACACATTACTACTGTTTATATTTTATAGCAATTTTATCTTCTATTACATAGTATATTCGTCATAATGAATCTTTAACTAATATATTTATATCCCCCCTGAAGATAGAGGTAGTCCAGCCAGCATTCATATTTCTGTGAAGAATAGACACTTCGGCCAGTTAGAGTTTCTAAAACGCGAGTCGCAAACAAATATTAAACTCGTAAAAAGACTATGCTCTTGGAAATAAATTTAATTTATAATAATAAAATTATATTAAATAAAGTAATATAATGATAATAATCAAAAATATTACATATGACGAAGACAAAAGATTTTTGTCGAAACATTGAGAAAATAAAAAAAACTCTAACTGGCCGAAGTGTCTATTTTTCACAAAAATAATATTTATATCTTGTATATTATTTACATATTTACATATTATCCTGTAGAAAAGAGTTTGTAAAACACGAAAGCTTGAGAAGAATATAAAATAAAACATGAATATTTATAACAAAGCCGTGTCATTTATTATCTTAAAAAATGATATAAAAATATTTTACTTGACTTTGTATATCGTTGTTTTTTTTTTTTTGGGAGATATTGTAATTGGACCTTTGACCTTTTAATATTCAAATTCAAATAAAGACGCAGCAGATACAATTGCCAGATTCTATCGATCTTGGATTAAATGAGAGAAATACCGTTCAACTACCGCCATCTGTCGACCATTTTTGTTACTAATTAT
>CP092865.1:7397607-7421031 GCA_030710605.1 Cordylochernes scorpioides
AGAATCTATATTAATAAAATAGAAATTTCATAAGTGGTGTTCGCTAAAAATTTTCGTTACAATGCATCAATTTCGACCAAATTTTCAACATTTATGTAAAACGAGATGGAGCAGGTTTTGCTTAACATCAAAATATTTTTCCTAACATTAACATGCGTAACTTCGCTGTTATCGATTAAATACAAAAAAAAATCAACAGAGTTAATTTTATTTATATAAAATACAAAATTAAATTTCAACAGAGTTAATTTTTTTACATACTAGCTAATAATCTCAATCTAAAAAAATATTCAAAACAAGCAATTTTAAGATAACACCATATGTAAAACAGTCGGCCAAGAAAATAACTTCCCTCGAGTAAAACCCGGGCGGAGCCGGGTACACCCGCTAGTAGATATATATATATATGTTGATATATCCCTTTCTCGATTGATTATAGCAAAATTATAGACGCGTATTTCTTTAAAAAATTAAACAATTTCTACTACCCTTATTGTAATGGAAAAATTAATGGAGGGGCCTGGCTCATCAGTGGTGAACCTTCTCAGCGGTAAGGGCAGAAGAAATTGTTTATTTTTAAAAAGAATCATACGCGTCTATAATAGTTTCGAATATTCATAACAGATGACGCGCTACTGCATCATCGTAAAATTTTGTTTATGGTGTCTTGTCCAATTTATTTTATAGTCCAGATCTTCAATAAGGTTTAGACTAGTGACCGCTATGTCTGATTTTGTTGCTACATGGAAAAGGAAGAATGGTGCCATTGGTCCGTTAGTCAGCCACATTTCAGAGTTCCCTGTTCACGGTTACTGTAGCGGCTCACGACACCGTACTACAGGGCAGTCCCTTACTTGTGCTGCTTCTCTCACCCGCCACTAATAGTTGATATTTATTCCGAATAAATCCTACCGCCATCCTACAGCACTTTTACATTAATATGTTGTTCTATTATTATATTGTCACTCAGAAAATTAGGAAAGACAAATTTCAGGATGACACAGCAATTTATTTAAGGCAAAAACTAAATTTTACTATTATTTATTTAGTTAACTCAGTAGGTTCCTGAAACCACGTACAGAAGTCACTAACTATCCGGACTGTCCTTCTGACATCTAAGTTTTCTTGGTTTCATTTACTACAACAACAAAACCACAAAAAGACTTTTATTAGGGCCCATTGCCCTGTATGGATTCGCCATACAACAACAAAACAATACAGCAATTCCTCTCCCTTTCCCCATGTGCACGTAAGCCTTTGTGTGAAAAGGGATTTATTTACACATCTGTTCTAGAACTTTCCTCACTACCTCTTTTGTGTATGAATCTATTTACAATTGATCTGTAGAAATTATAGAGTTCTATTGCTATATTTTTCTTTTCTGAAATAGTTCTCAGCGTCTTCAGTGAGTTGCTAAATCTCCAAAAGGTGTTTTTAAGAGTTTTTTTCTCTTTCTTCACCTAAATATTTGTATTCTATGATATAGTGGGAGATTTCATCAGGTATCATATTTTCACAAATCCTGCAGTGAATGTTTTCCTTTTTGATGATGAGAATATGACTTTCTCTATCTAGAGTTGAAATTTATAAAAATACAAGAGAAGAAATAAGGAAAGTATACAGAGAATAGTAAGATATTAATATTAAAACTAATAATCTGTTTATAAAAAAACAAAATATTTCCCTACAATATCCATGATATGTATTTTCTTTAACCAAAAACATGCAATTCTCTTTGGGAAGCCAAATTGTTTTTTATTATAAACGAATACCAAACACCGAAGGAGTCTCTTTAGAGATAAGATGAACTGCGCATGACCGTTCTTTCCATCTAAACTTTAGTTAAAGGAGACTTCATCGAAAGCTCCACTTGTCTCACATTAATTATAAAAATAATAGGAATTTACGCCCACAGAATTTTTAATCTTTAATTATATTTAAAAGGTACCAAAAGAGGAGTACCTCTCCCTTTAAATAAGTATTAAAACAAAACATTAATTTTTCCATTGCAGTAAGGGCAGTAGAAATTGTTTAATATCAAAAAGAATCTTACGCCTTTAAAATAGTTTCGAATTTTGATAACAGATGGCGCGCTAGTGCATCATATTGTTTATTACTCCAGTAAATAACTTAAAAGTAGTGATAAAGAATGAACCAGTTTTTGGCAAAAATTCAGACAAAAATGCATTGTTTTAAATCTTATTCAAAATGATAGAAATTAATCTTTTGGTACATCAATACCATCCTCCCGCGCAACTTTGTTAATAAACGTCATATAAATGTTTATAATATTCTCTTTATAAATGATGGGCTTAATCGACATTTGTTATTTTTCTCCATCAAAACGACTCATTCATTGTGAAATTGCACCCCTGTATATAGTTGTTAGCTGAAGATAGAGGTTAACCTATAACCTATGCAAATCAGACTAAATAACAAACTAATTCATATATTTTGGGGTCCGTAAGTGATGATAATAATAATGCTCTATTGTGGAATTCTTCTCTATCATCATCATACCTACTACTAATAAAAATAATGTAGTTGTAAATGCTGAAAGAAATCACTAACCAATGGGGAAACTGTGCAGTGGTGAAGAAATTCCTCGAAACCTCCTTGATAATCTCAGTCCTGGAGTTTCTGCTCAGCTGGCTGATGATCAAAGGAGTTCTGAAGGTGAGAACCTTTCTAAACATACATATGCAACTTATACATATTTACATATACATATGCAACACTTATACATATTTACATATACATATTTACATATACATATGCAACACTTATACATATTTACATATACATATGCAACTTATACCTATTTAGTATTGAAAGAGGTTCAGAGATCCCACGTTCTATCTCAAGTTGCAGAAGATTACATTAATCATTTTTTCAATGAATAAGATTTGATGAAAAAGAAACTTATACCTATTTACATATACATATGCAGCACTTATACATATTTGCATTTACATATGCAACTTATACCTATATAACATATACATATGCAACCTATACATATTGTTGCACTGGGCTGCGGTTTGGCAGATTCTTCAGTCTTGAGTCTCTCCTCAGACGTGTCTTGCATCTTTCCAGAGCGTGTTTCAACCATCCTACAAATTTATATAAGGGAATAATGAGATAAGTCTACTTTAAGTAACCTCCAGAATGCTTTATTTATTTTCTCACATCAAAGAGAGCAGTGAAGTCACACGTGTACCTAAATACAAATTATGATAATCTAATCTGTTTTAAATAAATATCATAGAATATTTTATATAAAAATAAATAAATATATAATTTAAATTTCAAATATATTAAAAATAATATAAGAAATACGCCATTAATCATGATGTAACACTTCCCCCTCTCCAGAGGTCGTCACGTCCTCGTGATTGACCTCATCAATTCTTTCAAAATAGGGTTTGATTCTTGAGACATGGACAATCAATGGGTCTTGGCCAGGATTATCTTTTGGTTCAATTAAGTAATTTACGTTGGACAGCTTCTTTAATATTCTATATGGGCCAAAATATTTTCTCAGTAGTTTCTCCCACTTTCCTATTTTCCTAATTGGTGTCCAAACTGCTACTAATTCTCCTGGTTCGTAGCTTCTTTCCATGTGTTTCTTGTCATAGTTCTTTTTCATTCTTTCTTGAGTCTTTATTGTGTTGTTAATAACTAATTTTCTTGTTCTGTTTATTTTGTCTAAGTGATGTTTTATGTATTCATCATAACATCCTTGTCAATGTCCACCGAGATATTCCTGTCGTCCAAAAGAGACGTGGGTTCTCTTCCAAACATCAGGAAAAAGGGAGAATATCCTGTGGTTTCCTGAATTGTAGTATTGTAAGCGTGAGTGATGAATGGGAGTATTTCGTCCCAATTCTTCTGATCAGTGTTCACATACATACTGAGCATATTGATCAATGTTCTATTTAACCGCTCTGTCAATCCATTAGTCTGGGGATGATAGCTCGTTGTGAAGCAATGTTTAATCTTGCACGTTTTCATCACCTCTTTCATTAAATTACTGGTAAATTGAGAGCCTCTGTCACTAATAAGATATTGTGGGGCTCCGTGCCGGAGAAAAATATCCTCTACTAGAAATTTTGAAACTTCTTTCACTGTTGCTTCCGAGACTGCTTTTGTTTCTGCATATCTAGTGTAGTAGTCCGTCAGCACGATTATCCATTTTTTCCTGTTTTTCGTAGATGGCAATGGACCAACAAAGTCAATTCCAATTCTTTCGAAAGGAAAGTTGGCTGGGGGAATGGGCTGTAGTAGTCCAGAAGGTAATTGGTTTGAGCCTTTTCTACTTTGGCAAAGGTGACACGTCTTAACGAACTCTGAGACATCCTTTAGCATGGATGGCCAAAAGTATTTACTCTTTATTCGGTACATGGTTCTGGCGACACCCAGATGGCCATTCGACATATGATTGTGATATTCTTTCATAATTTCTCTCTTTTTCTTCTCTGGAACCACAAGCAACCACGCCCTGCCTTCAGGGTTCGGGTTTTTCTTAAAGAGGCATCCATCTTCTACTTTAAAGTTTTGCGCAATTGATCGCCTGCTTCCATTAAGGTTTTTCTTAACACTTTCGATAAACTTATCCTCTTCGTCTGTTATTTGATTTAAAAATAGCCTTTCAAAATCCTCATCCCAATCAGTTTCTGGTAAGGGTCCCCTAGATAAGCCATCGGCGTCCAGATGCTTCTTTCCTGATTTATGCATTATATCGAAGTCATATTCTTGAATTTTCAATGCCCATCTTGCCAATCGACCTGTTGGATCCTTCAAGTTTTTGAGCCAGCATAAGGCGTGGTGGTCTGTTACTATTTTAAAGTGTCTTCCATAAAGGTAGGGTCGTAATTTTGACATTGACCAGACAACGGCCAGACATTCTTTTTCAGTGGTTGAATAATTTTGCTCCGCTTTACTTAGGGTACGACTCAAATATGAGATCACCTTCTCTTCACCACCGATGTCTTGGACAAGTGTTGCACCTATGCCGATGTTGGACGCATCAGTATGAACATAAGTAGGTGCATTTGGATTGAAGTGACCTAAAATTGGTGGACTTAATAGTGCTGTTTTTAGGGTTTGAAACGCTTCCTCTTGTCTTTCTGTCCAGGTAAATGATACACTTTTTTTTATAAGGTTGGTCAAAGGGTCAGCAATTTTTGAGAAGTCTTTGATAAATTTTCTATAATATGAACACATTCCCAAAAAGGATTGTACTTCTTTGACCTTTTTGGGCCGAGGGAAATTTCTGACAGCTTTGATGTTATGTTCCGCGGGTTTTATACCATGTTTGCTTGTTATATAGCCGAGAATCTCCAATTCTTCAAAAGCAAATCGGCATTTTTTGTCGTTTAACCTTAAATTAGATTCACGAAAACATCTAAAAACAGCTTCAAGTCTTTTGAGGTGCGTTGGAAAATCCGGGCTATATATGATAACATCATCCAGATAACACAAACAAATTTGCCATCTCAGATTTCCAAGCATATTCTCCATATTTCTCTCAAAGGTAGCAGGCGCGTTACAAAGTCCAAAAGGCATCACGTTGAATTCATATAATCCATGTGCTGTAGTGAAAGCTGTTTTCTCTTTGTCTCTTTCTTCGACTTCAACTTGCCAATATCCAGATCTGAGGTCTATTGCTGAGAAGTGTGTAGATCCTTGGAGAGTATCCATAACTTCGTCTATTCTAGGGATCGGATAGACATCTTTTACTGTCACATTATTCAGTTTTCTGTAGTCCACACAAAATCTGTATTTACCATCTCGCTTCTTGACCAATATTACTGGAAAAGACCAGGGGCTAGAAGATGGCCTAATTATGCCTTCTGTAAGCATCTCGTCAATTTGCTCTTTTATAATATCTCGTTCTTTAGCACTTACCCGGTAAGGCTTGTGTTTAATTGGCTTCGCGTCTTCTGTGTCTATCCGATGTTTTGCCAAATTGGTTCTCCCTAATCTCGACGAAAAAAGATCTCCATACCTTTCTAAAACTTGTTTTAACTCCTTCTGTTCCTTTGGTGAAAGATTTTCGTTTATTTGGAATCTAGGTTCTTTGTTCTCTTCTACCTCTCTTTCTCGACTCACATTTATTTTCGCTGGACTACTTCCAAAAGCCAATGTTTGGTTTTTCATTATTTTTAACGGTCGAGGATACGGATTAGTTATCCAGATGTGTGTTTCCCTATTTATAACATTGATCAAGCTTCTTGCTAGACGAAGTCCATTTGTTTGAAACATTTTGCTGCTCTCCTCGATAATATATTCTCCATCCTCTGTTTCTACCAATGCCTTGATCAATTTCATGGAACATTCCGGTACAATGGAATCCTTGGCACTCTTTATTTTCAACATTTCAAAATTGATTTCGTCATGATTATTCGTCAAATCGTATTTGATAGTTTCTTGCTTACAATCTATTTTTGCGTTCATTTTCTTAAGGAAATCTCTCCCAAGAATTAATGTCCGTAAATGCGTTTTCAATATCACAAAGTTGTGTGATAATGTTTCGTCATCAATTTTTATATTTAAAAATATACTTCCTACCATGTCCAATTTTTTTCCATCGGGTCCTGCACAAATTTTTGCGAGTTTACTTATACCATGGCCTGTATCGAGGGCCGTTCTGAGGTCGACCACAGAGAGGTCAGCACCTGTATCAACCAAAGCTTCAAAAGTCCCTATCTTGTCCACGTTAATTTTTAATTTGTATTTAGGGTCCAACTTCTTGATTCCGTTTATGGTCGACTTGCTTTGATTGACAGATTCAGGCGCGACGCTTAGTTTAAATCTTCCAACACGGAATATCTATTCCGGGTAGGAATATTTGTCTGTGTGTTATGACATACATCGGCATAAAGCCGAGGTCCTGATTTCTCTGATATTTCATTCATTTGGCATTTCTCTTCGACCTTCTCTTGGGTATCTGCTGGATCCTCTTCTAAGATTCTTATAAACTTGACCCTACAATAACGGGCCACGTGCCCTGGCTTGTTACATTTAAAGCAGATTGGTCTTCCATCTTCCGTCCTATTTTTGCTCACTTCTTGGCTTTTATTGTAGGTGTTTCTCTGAAGGTTTGGTTTTGGCACAAAGTTAGGATTATAAGGACGTCTAGGGGTAGAGGGCTGGGGAAAGTTGTTTCGATACTGTCTGGGAGTAGGAGGGGAGTCGTTCTTGTAATTATTGGAAACAGGGGCTTGGGGCCTGGAAGTGGTCTGGTAGTTTCGTGCGGTAGTCGGCGGCACGTACCTCGATTGTTGTTGGGGTCTAGAATAGCGTGGACCGTTATATAGGTTTCTGGATTTCTCCACACGTTCCCGATACTTCTTTTCAAAAGAATCCATTTTCTTGCACACGACAAGAAGGTCATCGGTCGTTTTAGGAGGGTTCAGGTAGAGCGCGAATGAGTACTCTTTTTTCAGTCCTCTAATAACATGTTCAATTTTTGTTTCTTCTTCCATTGCGGGGTCAACCTTGTTGCACAACACTAGAATGTCTTCCGCGAACCTGATTGCTGGTTCATTCCAGTGTTGCATTCTGTTGAGCTTCATTCTAAGTTCTTCTTTATTCGCGTCCAAAGAAAAATCCTGAATGAGGCGGATTTTAATATTTTTTCCCAGCTCGTGAAACTAGTTTTGTGTAAATTCAACCAGGTTTTAGCGCTTCCCGTCATGTTCATGGCGGCATAACGAGAGATAATGTAGTCTGCCCAATGGTACAGGAAGCCAATTTCTTCAAGAGATTCAATCCATGGGCGAGGGTCTTCCGTTCCATCATACTTGGGGATGTCGATGTTGGGATTCAGGACAACTGGGTCGGAACTAGCATCTCTACCAATTGTTGCACCAGGTTGCGGCTTGGCAGACTCTTCAGCCATGATTCTCTCCTGTGCTGGGTCTTGCATCTTACCAGAGCGTGTTTCAACCATCCTACAAATTTATATAAGGGAATAATGAGATAAGTCTACTTTAAGTAACCTCCAGAATGCTTTATTTATTTTCTCACATCAAAGAGAGCAGTGAAGTCACACGTGTACCTAAATACAAATGATGATAATCTAATCTGTTTTAAATAAATATCATAGAATATTTTATATAAAAATAAATAAATATATAATTTAAATTTCAAATATATTAAAAATAATATAAGAAATACGCCATTAATCATGATGTAACAATATGCAACTTATACCTATTTACATATGCAACTTATACATATTACATTTACATTATCAACTTATAACCATTTACATATACATATGCAACTTATACCTATTTACATATGCAACTTATACCTATTTACATATTCTACTTTTACATATTTTCATATACGTATGCAACTTATACCTATTTTCATATACGTATGCAACTTATACCTATTTACATATGCAACTTATACATATTTTCATATACGTATGCAACTTATACACGTTTACATATGCAACTTATACATATTTACATATACATATGCAACTTATACCTATTTACATATACATATGAAACTTATACCTATTTATATATGCAACTTATACATATTTTCATATACGTATGCAACTTATACACGTTTACATATATATGCAACTCTTACACATATGCAACTTATAACTATTTACATACTTCCTTGATATATTATACATTACAATTTATAAATGGCGCTTTATTTGTCTTATAATTAATATACCAGTAGTTTTTATGGATTATTAAAAATACGTACCTACATACCATACGTTTTAGTTAGCTGAAGAAGGGCCTGTCCGAAAGCTTCTTTAATTAATGCAAATAAAAAGAGTTGCGGCGTCTTATAATATTTTGTAATACATACCATGGTTTCAGAGTTAACTCCTATGTATGGAGTCCAAGGACTTACCAAAGTGTCCTATGTGTTCAGAACGCCCGTATCCTCATGATGCCATGGATTATCTGGACTCTGGTGGAACTCATCTTGGTCGGTCTTCTGCTGTTTCTTCTGCTGGCATTCTTCTGTGCATCGGGGTTTGCGGTGAGTGTCTGTCCTTTCATACTTCCATTCTGTTCTTTGATATTTACAGTACACCTTAGATACATATAGCCTCCCAGACCTTTCGGTCCACAACCCGGCATATATACAGTAGAGTAATCTCCCATGAGAGACCATAGTCTACAAACATGGCTTAACATGGTCTATCCTGGAGGTGGTCTTTTATTAGAGACCCTGTCATGTCAGATAGGTCATGTCATTAGTACTATGTCAATTGAACCAGTCTCCCATGAGAGACCATAGCCAACAAACATGGATAAACCCGGTGTCTCCTGGAGGTGATCTTTTATCAGAGACCCTGTCATGTCAGATAGGTCATGTCATTAGTAATATGTCAATTGAACCAGTCTCCCATGAGAGACCATAGCCTACAAACATGGCTTAACATGGTCTCTCCTGGAGGTGGTCTTTTATCAGAGACCCTGTCATGTCAGATAGGTCATGTCATTAGTACTATGTCAATTGAACCAGTCTCCCATGAGAGACCATAGCCTAAAAACATGGCTAAACCTGGTCTCTCCTAGAGGTGATCTTTTATCAGAGACCCTGTCATGTCAGAGAGGTCATGTCATTAGTACTATGTCAATTGAACCAGTCTCCCATGAGAGACCATAACCTACAAACATGGCTAAATCTGGTCTCTCCTAGAGGTGATCTGAAAATGTGTTATATCACGACAAATTATGAGGAGGTTTTTTATACGAAACAGAGAGTCTAATATAATGCACCAGCGCGTCATCTGCTATAAGAAATTTAAAACTATTTTTGACGCGTTTCTTTCTTTTTTTTTTAAACAATAATTCTCTACATTCCTTGCTGAAATGATAAAATAATGAGAAGGTCTGGCTCATCAGTGGTGAACCCACCCAGCAGTTTTGCAAGTTATATCTACCACTAGCCGAATGACCCGGGCAACGCCCGGGGTTTACCCGATTGAATGCTTTTATTCAAATACTATTCGTTACAATTATAAATTGGCGCCGTGGATGTCATTCTTGTATAATATATAAATGAGTTTTAAAAATTGTAAAAAAAAAAAAATGCATCGGCCGGGAATCGAACCCGGGGCGCCCGCGTGGCAGGCGAGCATTCTACCACTGAACCAAAAGCAAACGGTGACAGAATTAAGAACGCATGACGCTGATAACTGTATATATTATTCTATACAATTGTAGATACCATATCGCGTGTTAGAGATAAAACTGGCGAAACCACTGGGAGGGTTCACCACTGATGAGCTAAGCCTTCCCATTCTTTTATCATGCCGTAAGGTCAGTAGAAAATTGTTTTATTTAAAAAAAAAAAGAAATATACCCGTCCAAAATAGTTTAAAGTTTTATAGAGGGTTTGTTGTAAGAGACCACCTCCAGGAGAGACCGAGTTGTGTCCTATTGTTGTCTGTGGTCTCTCATGGGAGACTCTACTGTATCCTCATATTTATTATGGTGTAAAACACCATTCGCCTTAATATTCACAGTTTAATTCAAGTGTTATAAGACTTAATATCAACCTTTTTATAAAAACGAAGAATTAAAAAAAAATGGAATCTCTTGATCGTGTAATTGAAAGTTGATGATGGCTTGCGACATCTATCGGAATAAATATAATTTATTTTAAAACGACGTTTGAAAACCATCCCGCATGTGTTTCTTTTCAACGAAAAATCAAAATTTATTTCAAGGAGAAATAATGATTATTTCTAGCCTTTAGAATGAGGTATGAATGGATGAATTGTGAAGAGTAATGATAAACGGAAAAATAAAAGTGTCCAGGGATGGGAATCGAACCCAACAGCATTCCGTTGAAAAGAAACACATGCGGGATGGTTTTTAAACGTCGTTTTACAATCACGGGCCCAATTATACTATATTGTATAATTTATTTTCTTTTTAATTTTGATATTTATTCCGATAGATGGCGCAAGCCATCAGCAACTTTTAGTTTAACGATCAGGAAATGCCTTTTATTCTTCTTAATGTATCCACCTGACCCAGGTTCAATTTTACTTTTTTGCTATTCTTTACTTTTTAAAAACGTTTTTTGTCCTTTGACATTTACCACTTTCGCCTTTTATTTTTTAAATAAAAAGGTAGAACGCTTTTTTTTCAGCTTATTAAGACAATACTTCACTAATAAGTTTTCCACATTTTTAAAAAAGTGTGACAATGGGTCGTTGAAAAGTCAAAAGGACAATAAACGTTTATAAAAAAGGTTGAGATTAAAGTATTGGATTAATCAAAATATCTCTCTCCCCCCAACCTACCATTATGGAATTCTCAGTTTAGTTCTGATATCTTTATGATTCTCATATTGATGAGATTAAATGGACGCTATGTGTTTCAGACCCATATTGTTGCCAGATATTTCCAGTTCTTTGTGGGTCTGGTCACAGTGGGAGGTTTTGTGGTGAGTAGATAGTTAGTCTGCACAGAAATATCTCTCAAGTCCTATCATACCAACCAACCTACACCACACTGCTGAGGGCCAACAGCCCGAAACGCGTTCATCGTTCTTGATTTATCAAGAAAATGGGTTGGCTAAATATCAGGGAACAGGCTAAATCAACATTTAGTTGATTTCTGTTCCACTAGATGGCCTTCTGACATCTAAAAAGCACATGTGCTCGTGGTCAGGATATGTCTTTTTTATTTTAATACGAGGGGCATCCAATAAATAAGTTTCTCTATTTTTTAACAAATAAACCACATTATTTACAATTATGCAGTTATTTTATTTTCATTATACAACTCCTAGACTACTTCTCTAAATAATCACCATTTCTGTTCAAACATTTTTGGTACCGTTGTAGCAATTTTTAGATACCACTGTTGTACCAAGCTGTGTCCTGTCTTAGTAACCAGTGGTTCGCCTCCGCCTGCACTTCGTCATAATTCGCAAAGTGATTGCCTCCAAGGTGCCACTTGAGTGCTGGATAAAGATGGAAGTCGCTTGGGGCAAGTTCCGGAGAATGAGGTGGATGTGTGAAAATTTCCCATTTGAAGTTTTCCATAGCCATAACTTTGCCTGCAGAGATTGTGACCTTCGCCTTTTTTGGTGCACTTTCCTCAGGCTTCTTCCACACCATGCTTTGTCGTTTTGTTTCTGGAGTTGAATGATGCACCCAGCTTTCATCTCCAGTGACAATACGGGAAAACAGTTGATCTCCATCTCTTTGATGCATTTCCAGGAAAACTCGGGCTGCCTCCATCCGTTGTTGCTTGTGATTTTCCAAGAGCAATCTTGCGACCCATCTTGCGCAGACTTTGCGAAAATCCAAAACATCTTACATGATTGTTCCAATCGAAGAGCGTCTAATTTCGATTCCAGGAGGCAGTCGAATTATTATTTCGTCAATGGTGACGTGGCGATCTGCTTCCACCACATTCCGAACAACAGCAACGGCTGCATTGTCCGTAGCAGTAACGGGGCTGCCGCTTCGCTCGTCATCATGCACGTTTTGCCATCCTTCTAAGAACCATGAACGCCATCGGCGAACCATTTGGATGCTCATACATTCTTCACCAAACACTGACACTGAATTGCGATGAATATTGACCGCAGTTTAATTTTTAGCCGTGAAAAAACGAATTACAGAACGGAGTTCGCAAGTGGACACGTTCACCAGTGGTAGCTCCATGGAAACTGAAGCGCTACGGACTTGCGCGTACGAGTTAGCGTGATTTTGAAGGTCACCAGCTTCCAACGCATCCTAGTGACCATTTCATCTATACTAACTAATTTTTACAACGTTTCGTTCGCAGAAAAAAAAATAGGGAAACTTATTTATTGGATGGCCCTCGTATATATATATTGTTACATCATGATTAATGGCGTATTTATTATATTATTTTTAATATATTTGAAATTTAAATTATATATTTATTTATTTTTATATTCTATGATATTTATTTAAAACAGATTATTTTTAGATTATCATCATTTGTATTTAGGTACACTGTGACTTCACTGCTCTCTTTGATGTGAGGAAATAAATAAAGGATTCTGGTGGCTACATAAAGTAGACTTATCTCGTTATTCCCTTTTATAAATTTGTAGGATGGTTGAAACACGCTCTGGTAAGATGCAAGACCCAGCACAGGAGAGAATCAAGGCTGAAGAGTCTGCCAAGCCGCAACCTGGTGCAACAATTGGTAGAGATGCTAGTTCCGACCCAGTTGTCCTGAATCCCAACATCGACATCCCCAAGTATGATGGAACAGAAGACCCTCGCCCATGGATTGAATCTCTTGAAGAAATTGGCTTCCTGTACCATTGGGCAGACTACATTATCTCCCGTTATGCTGCCATGAATATGATTGGTAGCGCCAAAACCTGGCTGAACCTACACAAAGTAAGTTTCACCAGCTGGGAAAATTTCAAGAGCCGCCTAATTGAGGATTTTGCCTCAGACGCCAACAAAGAAGAAATGAGGATGAGATTAAACAGGATACAACAGTGGAATGAACCTGCAATCAGGTTCGCAGAGGATATCCTTGTACTGTGCAACAAGGTCGACCCCCAAATGGAAGAAGAGACTAAAATAAACTGGGTTATTGGAGGGTTAAAGAAAGAATACTCTTTTGCCCTTCACCTAAACCCTCCTAAAAATACCAATGAACTTCTAGAAATTTGTAAAAAGCTGGATTTGTTCGAAAAGAATTACCAAGAACGTGCAGAAAAATCAAAAGCTCTTTATAATGGACCACGCTCTCCTCGTCCCCATCATCAAGAGCAATGGAAGAATGCTACGTCGTTCAGAAGACCATATCAGAACACCTCCAAGCCCCAGGCCCCCGCTCCGAGGTACTACCAGAACACCTCCAAGCCCCAGGCCCCCACTCCGAGGTATTACCAGAACAAGCCTCTGCCCCAGGTATCTGCCCCTAGACGATCTTACACTCCCAATCCTGAGCCAAAACCGGTCTACCCAAGTAAAACATACAATAAGAATCCAAATTCAAATAGGAATAGGACAGAAGACGGGAGACCAATATGTTTCAAGTGTAACAAGCCAGGACACGTAGCGCGGTATTGCAGAGTCAGGTTTGTAAGAATTGTGGAAGAGGACCCCATAGTTACACAAGACAAGGTCGAAGAAGAAATCCGAATGGATAATGGAACTCAGAAGTCGAGACCTCTGCTCTACTCTGACGTAAGTAATAGCCCGTACTCGAGTATCCCTACAAGGAATAGATATGCTGCATTAGAAGATTTAAACTAAACATCGCGCCTGAGTCCGTCAATCAAAGCAAGTCGACCATAAATGGAATTAAAAAGTTAGACCCCAAATATAAAATGAACATTAACGTGGATAGAATCGGTATCTGCGAAGCTTTGATTGATACAGGCGCCGATCTTTCAGTGGTCGACCTTAGTACAGCTCTTAACACAGGTCTTGAAATAATAAATCCTGATAAAATGTGCTCCGGACCCGATGGCAAAGAATTAGATATCGTAGGAAATATTATTTTAAATATAAAATTTGATGACAAAACAATTACACATCAATTTGTGATAATGAGAACACATTTGCGAATATTTATACTTGGACGTGATTTTCTTAAGAAAATGAACGCAAAAATTGATTGTCAGCGTGAAATAATCAAATATGACTTGACAGAAAATCGTGACGTAATCAAATATCAACAGAAGAAAATAAAAAGTGCAAAGGATGCCATTATACCAGAACTTTCTATTAAATTGATTAATGCATTTGTAGAAGCAGAGGATGGCGAATACATCATCGAGGAGAACCATAAAATGTTTCAAACAAATGGACTTCGACTAGCGAGAAGCTTAATAAATGTTGTGAATAAGGAAACATATATCTGGATAACAAACCCTTACCCTCGACCATTAAAAATATTAAAAAACCAAACATTGTGCTTTGGAAGCCAGCCAGCCGAAGTGAATCTTATGGAAGAAAGTGAACAAAAAGAGCATGAAGAACCCCAATTTCAGATAAACGAAAATTTAGCATATATGGAAAAGGAGCAATTGAAACAAGTTTTGGAAAGGTACGAGGATTTGTTTTCGTCGGGATTAGGAAGATCCAACTTAGCGAAACATCGGATCGATACAGAAGGCGCGAAACCGATCAAACACAAGCCGTATAGGGTGAGCGCGAAAGAGCGAGAAATCATAAAAGAACAAATTGATGAAATGCTCAGAGACGGCATAATTAGACCATCCTCGAGTCCATGGTCCTTCCCTGTAATCTTGGTCAAGAAGCGAGATGGTAAGTACAGATTTTGCGTTGACTACAGAAAATTGAATGATGTAACAGTGAAGGATGTTTACCCAATTCCCAGAATTGATGAAGTATTGGATACACTTCAAGGATCCAAATACTTTTCAGCAATTGACCTTAAATCAGGATATTGGCAAGTAGAGGTTGAGGAGAAAGATAAAGAAAAGACAGCCTTCACTACAGCACATGGCCTATATGAGTTCAACGTAATGCCCTTTGGTCTATGCAATGCCCCTGCTACATTTGAGAGGAACATGGAAAATATGCTTGGTAATCTTAGATGGCAAATTTGCTTATGTTATCTAGATGACGTAATCATTTATAGCTCGGATTTTTCAACACATCTCAAAAGAATAGAAGCTGTTTTAAAATGTTTTCGCGAGGCTAATTTAAAATTGAACAACAAAAAATGCCAATTTGCTTTCGAAGAACTGGAGATTCTTGGCCATATAACTAATCAACATGGTATAAAACCAGCGGAGCATAATATCAAGGCTATTAGAGATTTTCCTCGGCCCAAAAAGATAAAAGAAGTTCAATCATTTTTAGGAATGTGCTCATATTATAGAAAATTTATCAAAGGTTTTTCAAAAATTGCCGATCCATTAACCAGTCTTATAAAAAAGAATGTACCTTTTACCTGGACAGAAAATCAAGAAAAAGCATTTCAAACCCTTAAAGTAGCATTGATAAATCCTCCAATCTTAGGGCACTTTGACCCGAATGCAATTACTTACATTCATACTGACGCATCTAACATCGGCCTGGGTGCAACATTAGTCCAAAAGTTCGGCGATAAAGAAAAAGTTATCTCATATTTAAGTCGAACACTGAGCAAACCTGAGCAAAATTATTCGACTACCGAAAAAGAATGTCTAGCTGTTGTGTGGTCAATGTCCAAGTTACGACCCTACCTATATGGAAGGCCCTTCAAAATCGTAACTGATCATCACGCACTATGCTGGCTTAAGAATCTGAAAGATCCGACCGGCCGATTAGCACGATGGGCACTGAAGATTCAGGAATATAATTTCGAAATCATACATAAATCGGGTAAAAAACATCTGGACGCTGATGGTCTATCTAGAGGACCCTTACCTGAAAACGAATGGGACGAAGATTATGAAAGACTATTTCTGAATCAAATAATAGACGAAAAGGATGATTTTATTGAGAATATTAAGGAGAACCTTAGTGGAAACAAGCGTTCAATTACACAGAACTTCAAAGAAGAAAATGGGTGTCTCTACAAGAAAAATCCAAATCCTGAAGGTAGGGCATGGTTGCTGGTAGTGCCAAAGAAGAGAAGGAAGGAAGTCATGAGTGAATACCACAACCATATGCTGAATGGCCATCTGGGCGTCGCCAGAACCACTTACCGATTGAAGAATAAATACTATTGGCCTTCTATGTTGAAAGATGTTTCAGAATTTGTAAAGACGTGCCATCTTTGCCAAAGTCGGAAAGGTTCAAATCACTTGCCTTCTGGACTTCTACAACCTATTCCCCCAGCTAACTACCCTTTTGAAAGAATCGGAATTGACTTTGTTGGCCCCTTGCCATCAACGAAAAGAAGAAGGAAGTGGATAATTGTGTTGACTGATTATTATACCAAGTATGCTGAAACAAAGGCAGTATCAGAAGCAACCGTGAAAGAAGTCTCTACATTTTTAATCGAACATATTATTTTACGTCACGGGGCCCCAAGATTTCTTATTAGCGATAGAGGTTCACAATTCACTAGCAATTTGATGAAGGAGGTAATGAAAATGTGCAAAGTGAAACACTGCTTCACAACGAGCTACCACCCCCAGACTAACGGACTAACGGAACGGCTAAATAGAACTTTAATCAATATGATCAGCATGTATGTGAACACAGACCAAAAGAACTGGGATGAAATCCTCCCTTTTATCACCCACGCTTATAATACCACGATTCAAGAAACCACAGGCTACTCTCCATTTTTCCTGTTGTTTGGAAGGGAACCCATGTCCCTCTTAGACGACGAGAATATCCCAACGGACAGTAACATGGACGATTACGACGAATATATAGAAAACTACTTAGATAAAATAGCAAGGACGAGACAGGTAGTCATTAACAAAACAGAGAAGACTCAGGAAAGAATGAAAAGAAACTATGACAAAAAACACAATGAGAAAATCTATGAACCAGGACATTTAGTGGCAGTTTGGACACCAGTCAGGAAAATCGGAAAATGCGAAAAACTATTGAGAAAATATTTTGGCCCATATCGAATATTAAAGAAGCTGTCTAACGTAAATTACTTAATTGAGCCGAAAGATAATCCTGGCCAAGAACCATTGATTGTCCATGTCTCAAGACTCAAACCCTATTTTGAGAGAATTGATGAGGTAACTCACGAGGACGTGACGACCTCTGGAGAGGGGGAAGTGTTACATCATGATTAATGGCGTATTTATTATATTATTTTTAATATATTTGAAATTTAAATTATATATTTATTTATTTTTATATTCTATGATATTTATTTAAAACAGATTATTTTTAGATTATCATCATTTGTATTTAGGTACACTGTGACTTCACTGCTCTCTTTGATGTGAGGAAATAAATAAAGGATTCTGGTGGCTACATAAAGTAGACTTATCTCGTTATTCCCTTTTATAAATTTGTAGGATGGTTGAAACACGCTCTGGTAAGATGCAAGACCCAGCACAGGAGAGAATCAAGGCTGAAGAGTCTGCCAAGCCGCAACCTGGTGCAACAATATGTAGTAATATATGTCAATATACACTAGATTTCCATATGTACCATGATTATAAATAGTGTAACAGCCCCTAAATATAGATACAAATCAACACGCCAGCTTGACCATCATGTAATAACAAATAAGATAATAAAGTTTTATTGAGAGTCCGCCGCACCCAAGATAGAAACAAGGTCCGAGGTCCAATATTATTCATTTCCTCCCAGGAAACTTCCAGTAAGTTTTACGACCGCCACTGGACAAACGGCCGGACAACAACATGTAGATCTCCTGGACCTTGTCTTCGTCTTTCTCTGAAGTGACATCCAACCTGCCTCGTCCTTTGTGTTACTCATTGATGCTTGAAACCACTTTGGGCCCTATGACTGCAAATGCTTGCAATACCACTACATACATGTATTTGTATTCGAACTATTATAGACGTGTATAATTCTTTTGAAAATTAAACAATTCATACTGCCCTTACTGCAATGGAAAAAATTAATGGGAGGGCCTGGCTCATCAGGGCAGTAAAAATTGTTTAAAAGTAATTTGTAATATTTTCTAATTTTCATAACAGATGGCGCGCTGATGCATCATAACATGTATTTGTATAACAAGGGCTATTTTTATATTATATATACATATCTTCTCAAGATATTAGGTAAATCCTCTCAAGAGCGACTCAACTGTTGAACGATCACTTCTGTACCAGTTCAAAATCACTTTATTAGGTACCGCTCAACAAGAGCAACCTAGTTTATGATAATTGAAACAATGAATAATATGTGAAGGACATATTAAACAAAATGTTAACGCGGGATTCAATCCCAGTTCATGACTGTCGGGAATCGAGGGTGTTACCCACTCGTCCACCGACTTTTTGATCACTTCTGTAATATCCAAAATCTGACATAACTCATCCTTCAACAAGAGACCAGGGGTATCTATGGTTGTTGGATGGTCTCTAGCGGTGATGTTAACAAACCTGATCATGTTGTGGGAACAACAGCTGTTGTGTTGCAGCTGTACATGCTGCTCTGTGTCGTGGCCCACTACAAGACTCTGGTACCCCGCCCCATGCTGCCCCCCACCATCGTCTACTCCACTCCCAGCCAGTACACCACTGTGCCCTCGGCCCCCCAGTACGCCCCCTACTACGGCTCACCACCCCCCGCCTACCCCTTCCCCGACATCGCCAAAGTCTAGCTCCCTCATATTTATATATTGATGTAAATAAATCCTGCTTTCCTTTTTGTCTTTCTCTCTCTCTGTTCCCACATCTTCTCTGCTGGACTGCTGTCAGCTGGTTGGTTAGAATTATATAAACCACTTTGTGTATTTGAGTCAAAAGGCGATCCATTGATTAAGATTATATAAATTGCGAGGCAATTTATTGCGTGCAATACATTGATAAAGAGGGAGCAATCTCTCGAAATATTTTGAGAAAAAAGTTGTTTTTTTTTTCTTTACAGATCCAGGTACGCCTTTTTATATACCCACTTTGTGTATGTTGTGTAGGTTGTGTTTGTGTTGTCTGTGTTGTGTTTTATTTTGTGTGTAATTGTGAGTGCTTGGTGCGTATTGTGTGTTTTATTTTGTGTTTTTTTTTTATGATGTGTGTTTGTGTGTGTTGTTTTGTATGTGTGTTGTGTAGGCTGTGTTTTTGTTGTATGTTTTTTGTGTGTAATTGTGACTGCTTGGTGCGTGTTGTGTGTTTTATTTTGTGTGTAATTGTGAGTGCTTGGTGCGTGTTGTATGTTTTATTTTGTGTGTAATTGTGAGTGCTTGGTGCGTGTTGTGTGTTTAATTTGTGTGTAATTGTGAGTGCTTGGTGCGTGTTGTGTATTTTATTTGTGTTTTTTTATGATGTGTGTTTGTGTGTGTTGTTTTGTATGTGTGTTGTGTTGGTTGTGTTTGTGTTGTGTTTTATTTTGTGTGTAATTGTGTTTTTGTTGTGCGCACTTGGTGTGCGTTTTATTTTGTGTAATGTGTTTTTGTGTCGTGTGTTGTGTTTTTGTGTTGTGCTTTGTTTGTGTGTTGTTTTCGCGTGTGCTATATGAATATTTATTTAATTTAATTTAAAGGACAGTAGAAGTGCAAGTCATGAGGTACCACAAAGCCTATTACAATTCTGTTCTCACTATTTATAATTCTAGGAGCCTGGGTTATGTTGCTAGATAATCCTAATTTCTACAAATATTTATCTGTGATCATGCATGATCATATCTGACAACACAGCAACTAGTCATCGAGTGACGTCAGCATGATAGAATGATATGACCATATGTGAAACATGTACCACACAAACATGTTGGCGTGTAGTCAAAGATGTAAATCCTGGCTACGTGTACTTACTGGAGACAACAGTAGTACTGGGACAGCCGTCTGGTTCTGGCTCCTCTACTTGGTACGTACTGTGTCGTCTGCTTCCCTAAATTATCGGCTGATTGTTGGATCGTTTTTGAAGACAACTCTCAGATTTATAAAATTAGTTTATTAAATTTTATAAACATTTTTAGATATATAAATAGAAACGAGTTAATTACCTTGTATTTAAGGCAACAAAAGAATCATCTAATTTTTATACATCGTTCCAACCTGATTCAACTTGTGCAAAAAAAAAGGAGAAAAAAAAATTTTGATGGTAGAGGGTAGGTTCCTATTTTTTACAAGCTTTCACACTCAAAGAATAATCATTTTCTTGCTTCACTGGTTCAAAATCACATTAATAGATACCGCTCAGCAAGAACAACCTAGTTTATGATATTTACAACAATGAATAATATGTGAAGGTTATTCACATATTAAACAAAATGTTAACGCGGGATTAAATCCCGGTTCATGACTGTCGGGAATCGAGGGTTTTACCTACTCGTCCACCGACTTGTATATAAATTCTCGGCTGATACATTTTGATCGTAAACACAAACTATTCTAATGGTATAATGGTAATCATTCTCTACATCCTAACAAATATATTGTTATCTCATTGAAAGAAAACACTTAGGTATGAAGCAAGCTTAGAGATGTGCTTTTTGAAAATAATAAATCACTTTAAATAACTATTGATTATTTTGTACAAATCCAAATTGATTCGCATAGGTGCAAGTATTTTTTTTTCGGGATTACAAGGCGATTTATTTATATCTTCACCTTATACACAGCCATTCATATACACACGCATATATACACTCATGGACAAAACTTAGGTAAGTGGAAAGTCTATGATGTCCGCCACTCGTCTTTTTTTTTTTTTAAGAGACAGAGGCAATTTTGTTTACACTTTGTTATCTCGTGTGTCTTCAATAATGGTCACTGTAATATCTTTCAGAGTTATTGTCTTAATCCCGATAGACATGCTAAAAGGTACAACCTCCTTAAGTTTTGTTCATGAGTGTATTGTCTGAATCCCGATATACATGCTAAAAGGTACAACTTCCTTAAGTTTTGTCCATGCGTGTATTGTCTGAATCCCGATATACATGCTGAAAGGTACAACTTCCTTAAGTTTTGTCCATGAATGTATTGTCTGAATGTCCATGAGTGTAAAGATCAACGCCAATCTATAAAATTTTAACGAAATTTTGTCGGGAATAAAAAGCTAAATATATTTATATTATTTACGCAATGTAGCTCTGACAGTGGGAGCTCACGGAGTAAAGAATCCTCTGCCAATAAAGGATATATGCAAAGTGGGAATACAATGTTAAGTTGGTTAGCTCACTTGACAGAATGGTACACTGGTGAAGCCTTGCCAGGAATCAACAGGGCGCTAATTTAAATCCGGATTCTGAGAAACTAATTTTTTTTCAATAGTACAGTAAAACCCCCCTTTGTAAAGGACACCTAGTTGCAGAGCCAAAGTGTCCTTTAAGGAGAGGTGTCTTCTTACTGTATAGTTACTAAATAGTAAAAATGATAATTTTAGTGATGAAAACTATTCTTTATAAAGAGTTGTCCATAGTGAGACTGTCCACTCATGGAGATTCTAGTTGTTGTTGTTGTCGTGTCCAAAGAAGAGTCTTAGATGTCTCCATGCATCTCCATCACAGCAACAGCAATATCCACTATCTTGCTCTTCATTGGAAAATGGGTGCCGTTGCCACGTTAGTCACCTTGGAAACGAACCAGAATTTGGTCTAATATTCCAAGGGTCCAGGGGGGACCGCAGAGGGTGTGGTCGGACTTCTCCCCCCCCCCCCCCCCGGAGGGGAGATTCTAGTGTCTTTATTATAAGATTATAAACTCAAAAGGAGCTTCTTCTATAAAAACATGTTTATTTCTCTAGCTTTCGAACAAATTCTTTCTTCAACGGGGGTAAGATGCATCCCTCATTTGCTGTTTTTTTTTCTACTTTATAATAAGATTGTTTACCTTACTCTAATACAAGGATTTATATAACTGGTTTATTTCTCAATTTCTAATTCTACCTGCTATCATATTTGAAAAAATAGAACAAATATTGTACTGGGATAAGGTGCATAAAGTTAATATTAGTTACAATAAGTTGATATTTATTCCGATAGATGGCGCAAGCCATCAGAAACTTTTAGTTGCACGATAAGGAGATGTTTTTTTCTTAATGCTATTATATTTGTTACAAATTTGTATATATCTTGGCTCTCAATGTACGTCTATATAATTGCACACCTTGTCTTTACGCCCGTTGAAGAACGATGCCGTTCGAAAGCTATCAAAATAAACATGTTCTATAGAAGAAGTTACTCTTGAGTTTATAATCTTATAATATAGTTATGGTAATGTTGATGTCTACATTCTCTAATGTCTTATTAAAAAGACTTAAAATTAGAACCCATGATCGATTTTTTTGCACAGACATATCTAAAATTTTTACAATAAAAGCTACCACAACGTTAGAAGTAAAGTATTATAAAATGTACAAGGTTGGGTCAATAAATAATGGACAATCATCAATAATATTTTTATTTGACAAACCATAAAGATGAAACTTTGTAAATCGTAAGGTGGAATCCTCTGGTGTATAATTAGCAGCAACACATAAAATTCCGAGGATAAGTTTCTTTTATTTCAAAAATAATAATATCTCGAGCTTTCGGGCGTAAACAGCCCTTCTTCAGGAATATTTTAATTCCTGAAGAAGGGCTGTTTACGCCCGAAAGCTCAAGATATTATTATTTTTGAAATAAAATAAACTTATCCTCGGAATTTTATGTGTTGCTGCTAATGAAACTTTGTATATATTGCCACGTGGAAAATTAGAAAAGACAAAATTCAAGATGACACAGCAAGTTATTTAAGGCAAGAACAAACTATGAATGATAAAACAAAAGATAAGCCGGTTTCACCGCCGGTTCAAAATCACTTTATTAGGTACCGCTCAACAAGAGCAACCTAGTTTATGATAATTGAA